>CM076575.1:895408349-895661591 GCA_034641835.2 Pinus albicaulis
TTCTTTGCATGCAAAATTTTGGAATATTACATTAGACTAGGGCATCATACTAGGCATGACATCATATTGACATCATAAGGCTTCATAATTCTTTCAGGGTTTTAGCAATTTATTTGGTGTTAAGACATAAATGCACCTAAGGATTGATTAGGCAAGAGACGGTATTCAACAAGAGCTAGGGAAAATATTTCTATCATCCTAGGGTTTCATGGGCACCTTCCATCATGCCACTGCATTTAGGACTTCTAGGGCATATTAGGACATTTCTTTATTTATGGATTTAGGGAATCACATAGGGATGACTTCATGTCTGAGGCTATGGCATATTCACATTCCAACAACAGCGTTTTTCATAAATGCACTTATATCATTAAGGCATGGAATAGGGTTTTCATCTTCAACAATTCTCATATTGACATCAATGACAACTTTTACCAACAATCTTCCCCTTCGTCATTGAAGGAAATATTCCCGCCCTTTCAACATTCTCTCCCCCTTTGACATCAATGGAAAATGGGGTATCCTGACAACGCCTTTTTCCATCAAGTTCTCCCCCTATCCTTCTTCTTATTTTCATGTTTCTCCCCATTTCATCATGCTTTCCTAATTTTGGCAATGTGATACAATATATTTCTTTGCAACTTCATGTGATAAACCAGCTTCCTCTACCTACATAAACTCCTCTTGCTCTCTTTTTTCTTATGGAACCCAAGAATGATGACTACTTTGTGATCAAGTAGTAGGCATATTCAACCACTGTCCATCGGATGTGTAGTGGGGACATAATATCATACTTTTATTAAATGGACTTGCTCCCCTCTATCTTTGCATGCTTTCATGGAAAGGAATTAAGTAGATAATGTCTTTATCCAACAGCGTGTCTCATTTCTTGTGGACAGTGGAGCCACACACAATTTCATAGATGCCCAGATGGTGTAGAGGAGGGGCATCTAGACAGAGGGGTTTGATGGATTTTCGGTACTAGTTCTGGGAGCTAGAACCATGCAGTGGATGTGGTATGTTCCAACCTTGAAAGTGACTATGGGGACGTACTCAGTGACAGACCATTTATTTGTGGTCGACATTTTGGAAACCAATATAGTGTTAGGGATCCAATGGCTCATCACCCTTGGTAGAGTCACTACAAATTGGCATAATCTGAAGATGGAGTTCTTGGATAAGAAAAGGAAGATGGTGATGCTTAGGGGAATGCACTCATACCCACCATAGACAGTTTCTACGCACAGGATGGAGGCTGACTTCAGGCTTGGAGACATAGATTGGGATGTGGATTTGAGGATATCGGAGGTTGGAGGTGTGGCTAAGCCACCAGATCCTAAGATTTAGGTTATCTTGGATAGATACCCGATAGTATTTGGGGACATACCACTGGGCCAGCCACCAGACCGGGGATTTGAGCATACTATTGAACTAGAGCACGGGGTGCAAGCAATGATCACAGCCCCCTATATGCATCCCAAGACTTATAGGGATGATATTGAGAAATCTATTCATGATCTCTTGGCATTGGCACACGTTAGGCCCAATTCTAGTCCTTTTTCTTCTTCGGTGGTTCTGGTGAAGAAGAAGGATGTGACACTGAGGATGTGCATTGATTGCAGGGCCATAAACAAGAAAACCATGAAGAACTGCTACCCCATTCCCAAGATCGATGATCTTATGGATGAACTGAGGGGAGGTAAGTTCTTCTATAAGATTGATTTGAGGTCAGGGTACCATCAGATCCGAGTTAGGGACAAAGATGTCCCTAAGACTGTGTTCATGTGCCACTATGGACACTTCGAGTTTTTGGTGATGCCCTTTGGGCTAACCAATGCTCCGGCCACGTTCCAGTCCTACATGAACCACATCTTTCGTGACCAACTGAGGAAGTTAGTGCTGGTATTTTTCGATGACATTCTTATATACAACCAGACCTGGGAAGAACACTTGCAGCACGTAGAGGCAGTACTGCGCATTCTGGAGGAGCAACAGTTCTATGCAAAGTTGCCCAAGTGTGAGTTTGGCTTGACGAAGATGCTCTATTTGGGGCATATCATTGGATTTTATGGAGTGAGGTTCCATGAGGAGAAGATTAGGGCCATCAGGGATTGTCCAGAGCCCAAGAATGTGACAGAACTTCGGGGATTTGTGGGCATATGCACCTACTACAGGAAGTTCGTAAATGGATTCTCACAGTTAGCAGCACCCCTCACAAATCTGGCCAAGAAGGGAGCTTTCATTTGTACCATGACAACGCAGGAGGCCTTCGAGTGCCTCAAGCAGGTGATGAGCAGCTTCCCATTGCTCGCTCTTCCTGATTTCACACAGCCTTTTATCCTGGTGTGTGATGCATCAGGGGAGGGAGTGGGTGCAGTATTGATGCAGGGGGGACACCCCATAGCTTTCGAGAGTCGAAATTTATTACCTCATGAGATATTGTAGCCTATATATGACAAGGAGATGCTAGCCATCATGCATACGCTAGCCAAGTTCATGCAGTATCTAGTGGGGAACAGGTTTCGGGTGAGGACAAGTCACAACAACATCTGATTCTTTCTAAAGCAGAAACAGCTGCAGGAGAGGCAGCAAAAGTGGGTGAGAAAGATCCAGGCATATGATTTTGACAATGAATATATCAAGGGGAAGCACAACGTAGTAGTTGATGAGTTGTCTAGGAGGCCAACTTCTCTTTCACTGATGGGCACTGAGCAGGATTGGAAGGTTCATTTTTTGGTAGAGTGCTCCAAGGATCGCTTTGCATGCGAATTTTTGGAGGGGCAGGTGACAAATGACCACTACCGGGTGATGGATGGAATGTTATACTACTAAGACCACATTTATTTAGTGGCCAACTCCCAACTACGAGAGAAGATCCTACACACAGCCCATGACTCAACATTGGTAGGGCATCAAGGATTCACGAAAACTTTCAGAGCCATCAGGGATAGGTTCTCATGGAAGGGCCTCAAGGATGATGTTTTGCAGCACATTCGGGAGCGTGAGGTGTGCCCGCGTAATAAGGGGGAGATGACACATCCAGAAAGGTTGCTTCAGCCACTTCCCATCCCTGAGGGGAAATGGGAGAGCATATCAAATGATTTCATTACTGGGTTTACCACAGTGCATGGCAAGGATTGCATTTACGTGGTTGTTGATCGCTTGACCAAGTATGCACACTTATTCGTGATCTCGACCAAGTACACGGCCTCACAGGTGGTTGAGTTGTTCTTTAGAGATATATTTCGGTTGCATGGTCTCCCCAAGACCATTGTTAGTGACCAAGACAGTCATTTCATGGGTGGATTTCGGCATGAACTTTTATGTTTGGTGGGTACGGAGCTCAATCCTAACACAAGCTACCATCCCCAAACAGATGGACAGACCTAGATAGTTAACAAGTGGCTGGAGGGCTACTTGCGTAACTATGTCACCGAGCAACAGAAGGCCAGGTTGAGGGCTACACATGGGGGAATACTGCTACAACACCACCTACCACATGTATATAGGCATGTCTCCATTTTGGGATTTGTACTGTTATGATGCTCTGAAATTTGTTGATGTCATGTTTGGAGATAGCAAGGCCCCCCAAGCTAAGGATTGGATCCAAGAGAGCCAAGACATCCTGAGGGCTCTCAAGAACAACGTGAGGGCATTGAAAAACCAACATAAGATCTACACTGACATGGGTCACATGGAGAGTCACTTTGAGGTTTGGGACTTAGTGTTATTTCGCCTCCAGTCGTACAAGCAATCCACGCTGAAGCAGAAAGGGGCGGAGAAGTTGAAGCCGTGTTTCTATGGGCCTTATAGGGTCACTCGAAGAGTGGGGGAGATAGCATATGAGCTGGAGCTACCGATGGGGAGATGAGTGCACAACATATTTCATGTATCTTTCCTGAAAAAGGCTTTAGGCCAACAGGTGACCGCAACAGTTGAGCTTCCTCCTATGGATGATGAGGGGCACTTGGTACTTCATCCAGAGGCAATTTTGGACACAGGGGAGAGGTAGTTGAGGAGGAGAGTGATCAATGATTTTATGATCAGGTGGAGGAATCTGCCAAATGAGGATGCCACTTGAGAGGGAGAACAGATCCTTCAGCACCCAGCATTATAGCTGCTTAATTACAAGCAACATTTCAGCGGGGAGGACTATAATATTCCTAATTAGAAATTCTGGTAATTAGAAATATTAATTTTGACAAATTTTTCATTTCCTAATGTCAGTCACAAATAATGTGGGTCGGGGACCCACAAATTATATTAAATTACACTAAGGAAATTTTCCTATAGTTGGAGGCAAATATTGTGGCTTTGGTGGGAATAGGATGAGCCAATGAGGATGCTCTGTGTATTCCAAGGTGGCAACGTTGTGAGTGGGCTAGGAAGGACAATGCAGGAGTGGCCAGAGAAGGGGCAATGCAGTCTTTGGTGGGGCTCCAAGGGAACGTTGGGTTGTTGGAGACAAAAAGGAAGAGGCGCCTCATTTGTGGGCATTCATTCATACTGATTTTATTTTTCATCTTGATTGAGCACGCTTGAGCCGGAGAGCAAAGTCTGCAGTGTTGTTTACCACACGAGATCTTTAAGCGGAGATATCAACCTCTACCTCAGGGGACTTCGAGTGCCTACTCAGGAGAGGAGTTTTGCATTTTGGGTGAAGGATTAATATAGCAGCAATAACAGGAGTTCGTAGTCCCTTCAGGACTGCATGGAGGTAGCATAGACTGTGTAGTGCTTTCGCAGTGCAGTCTTGGTGAAGTGATGGGAGTGAGTGAGAGAAGGGGAGTTCAGTCAGAGGATTTGGAGGGGAGGATAGCCACCTCCTACTAGGGATTTTGGCAACATTTGGGAGGCATCTATCATCAGATTCATTCAGGAGTTTGATTTCCCTAGTAGAGCAGCGTACTAAGCCCAAGGGGGTCAATTTCTGGGGCCGAGATTTCAGCAAACCCTTCACTGGTTTTATGGGTTTATTGAGGAGAGTCCAGTGTCCAATTCCCAGAATTTTTGGAGCATGGGAGGCAGCTTAACCAACAGTTCAGAGACATCCAGCAGCAACATTTTATGGGCTAGGCAGCGAAGTGACTGAACCACGCAGCACAATTTCCAGCAGAAGTTTTTCTTGGGTTGAATTTTCCTTTTAGCCTGCCTCGAGTAGGCCCAGGTGCAATCCTTTCAGCACCTCACTTGTACTCTTTCCTGACAAATAATAAAATGGCTCAGCATTTTTTCATGGCTTTCAATTAATGTGTTTGATGGTGCTTATTTCTATTTGTTATAGTTTCTAGTCTGTTTTCTTTATATTACTATTTAATCCCAATCTAGGTTATTACATTCTATCACAATTGAGGCTCCGCCCAAAAGGATCGTATCATCAGCAAACTGACCATGATTAATGCTCTTTATGCCTTCTTGGAAGCAAATTTCTAGAAGTTGGTCATTGATCCTCTCAATTTCCAATCTTTTGCTGAAACAGGCATCCATAATGATGTACAAGAAAGAAGAAATGAGGAAGCCTTGCCTAAGCCCTGTTGAGGCCTTGAATAATCGGGATACCTTACCATTAATTAAGGGATAAATCCAGGGATACCTAATGCACAAGGCCACCCATTGGATGAATGTTCCATGGAAACCAATATTTTGCATAACTTTGAAGAGAAAATTATGGTTGACCCTGTCAAAAGTGTTTGCCATGTCAAGTTTGACCACCATACCTTGATCTCCCCTTCTCCAACTGGAGTCCACAGCCTCTTGAATCATAATGATGTTGTCAACAATCTGCCTTCCAGCAACAAATATTCCTTGATTCTCAGATACGATGTTGGGGAGGATTTTCTTAAGCCTCTGCACCAAAATTTTTGAAATAATATTATACAAGACATTGCACAAGGATATTGGCCTAAATCTGGAAAAAGAAGATCGATTCCTTTCTTTTGGAATCAGAGCTAGAAAGGAGGAGTTGATTCCTCCTCCCATATACAAACATTTGAGAGAGTAGCCAATCATTATCACCAAATATTTTCCAATTAATTCCCATATGTGATGATAGAATAGAGATGGGAATTCATCCAGTCCCGAAGCCTTGTCTGGGTGAAAGGAGAACACAACCTAGCGAATTTCTTCAACATATGGAGGAATACGATCTGAACATTAATTTATTCTGACACCAGTTCCAGAACATTCTCCAACATGAAGTTTTCTTCTTCTTCGTTGCTTTGATCAGGGACATTGTATAAGTTGCGAAAATTCTCAAATGTTGCGTCTTGGATTAATTGGAAGTTTTTGATTTTCTGCCCATGCACTTGAATCTATGAGATGTTACTTTTTTGTTGTATGTTCTTTGCTTGGTTATGGAAGAATTTTGTGTTTCTATCTCTCGACTGTAACCAAACACATCTTGAAGTAATCTCCATAATTCTTTTTCCTAGTTTAGTTTGCGATGACAGGTTTGGAAAGTTTGTAGTTCTTGATGCAGTAGTTCCTTTGTGATGACTTTAGACTCCATTTGGGACTGAATATGCTCAACCTGGTTTTCTAAGGAGATAAGGGAGATATGACTTTCAGACTTCCCTTTCTTTAGCCACTGCTTAATGTCCTATTTAATCCTTTTAATTTTATGTTCTCAAATGGATATGGGACTTCCTTCCACCCATTGATTCCGGGAGGAAGTCACCATTTTGTCGAAACCTAGGAATTGAAGCCAAAGGGTCGAGAATCTAAAAGGGATAGGGCGGTAATTCTAGGGGGGATTCATAGATAATTTAATGGGTTGGTGATCATATCCATTCCAGGGAAGGATGAAAAATTGGAGCGACAGGTTTTCTGATAAGAAGAGATAAGAAACCAAGAACCTATCTAGCATTGCAGTGATATGTCTAGGATCAGATTGTTTGTTATTCCATGTGAAGCACTACCTAAAGGGCTTAATATCCAGAAGATGCAGAGAGGAGATTAAATATTTCATAGCTTCTTGAAAGGGACCCTTGACCATCGACCCTTCTCTCTTCTCTTTCTGATGAAGGGTATTATTGAAATCACCTCCAATAATACAATTTTCCCCAAATTCATAATCCTTTAGCTCCATAAGAGATTTCCAACACTCTTGTTTTTCTCTAAAGTGGACACGCATGTAAATATTATGATTGAGCATACCTGGTTTATGGCTATGATTTGGAAGGAATTTGTGATCCAATGCTTTTTCTTTTTAATGTTCAGTAACTTGAGCTGGTCTAGATCATGTAAGGTGCCTACGCCTCTCGATGCTCCTCGAGAACTAACTGAGAGGAGAAGACTCTTATTCCTTATTTTATTATGGTTAGATGAGAGGTCACTGTCATCCATTTTGGTCTCCTGGAAGAGGGTAATGAATGGTTTCTCCTTCATTATTATTAATTTTTTCTTTGTTATTAATTTCCTTGAACCGAATCCCCTGCAATTCCAGGAGATTATATTCATTATTTACTTATGGGATTTAAAACCCCTTTCAAGGGGCCTGCTGCTACTCCTTTTTTCCCTTATTTACTTCCATGATCTGCTATATGACGAGGAATGGTGCTCTGAAAACCAAACTCTTTGTCTTTTCAGTTTTTTCTTTCCTTATTTCTCTATTGGTTTTCTACCTTGTTCACTTGACTTTTCAATCCATTTATTTTGATTTTTCTACCTCGGATTTCTCGTCTACCAAACTTGCCACAAGTACCTGACCCACAACCTCCTTTGAGGAAAGGTAAGCCTCCTCCTCATATTTATACGATTCCTCTATGGAATCATGGGAGTCTTTAGGAGCTTACAAGGGATTTCTCACCTTGTTATCTTTCAAGATATTGTATTTCTTGAGATGGGTAATCTTCATTATTCAAGGTTTTCAAGGCATCAAATTAATTGTTTGAGCCCTTTTGATTCCCTGATTGACTTGAATTATCCTTGGTTGCACTAGCGTTGTTGTTATTTCCCTGTTTCTTTAGATTGTTGAGATGTTTTTCCCTGATGAGGAGCATGTTTGTTTTTGGATCCTTTCTTTCTCTCGGATTGTTGCCATTGTTCCCCTTGCTCGCCTTGATTTTCATTTGTTGTAGGCGATTTTGAACAACTCCTAGAAAAGTGCCCATATTTGTGGCATATCATGCATTTAAAAGGGAGTTTATCGTAATCAACTTTCTGGATATGGGTCCAATCATCCATGCAAAGGTTGATTGTTGCCATGAACCCTTTCTCCGGATCAACTTCCACATAGATTATTGCACAAGCAAATAAACCCCCCCTGGGTTCTGCACGATCTATTGAACCCTTAGTTAAAATGAGAGGGGGGGGGTATGAATCAGTTTAATGCATTCATGGTCTTTTAAAACTTTCTTTTACACTTATTTACACCTTCATTTCATGATCAACTTAATATATAATGGAAGAGCAATCTTAATAAGTGAGCAGCAGGTATTAAGCAGATTAAATACAAAATATCAACAAATAATCATCATGCACATAGACATGAGATATAAGTGGAAACCCATAAGGGAGAAAACCACATCTTATTATTGTTATGATGCAAAGGCAAGCTCCAATTCCCTCTCGCCACTGATTTTCTATAGGCTCCAACCTACAGGAAGCTACTACCTCAAATTCTGCAAGCTACAACTTGCAAGGAAGCTCCAACTCCCATATGTTTTCTGCAAGATACAACCCACAGGAGTCTGCTACCTCAACCAGCTGCTATTAGACATCTATCAAGCTACAACTTGAAATGGAAGCACCAACTCCCATGTATTTTCTATAGGCTACAACCCACAGGAGGCTCCTACCTCAACCAGCTTCAATTGCACATCTATCAAGCTACAACTTGAAATGGAAGCACCAACTCCCATGCATTTTTTGTAGGCTACAACCCACAGGAGGCTCCTACCTCAACTAGCTCCAACTGGACATCTATCAAGCTACAACTTGATATGGAAGCACCAACACCCTTACACTACAATAAAATCATATGTTGATTTACCTGGATATCATCTCTGCTTTTCTCCTTCTTCATTGTTTTCCTTCCAGCCTTCAAATTTGCTTTATATCATCTCTGGATCTTCACAGCTTCTCTATCTACTCAGTCTTATTCTTCCACTCTCTAACCTCTTTATGCATATCACAATAACATCATTTATAGAGATCAATTCATAGCTATTTGCATTCCATATGGGAATATGAAATGAACAGGTATGACTCTTTACCTTCCACCTTCTCATTTCCTCACTCAACACATTCAGGATGTTACAACACTATGTACTCATTTCAGTTTTACATTGGAGTTTTTCTTTGCCTACGGAGACTTGCCTTTGCATCACAAACAATTTAAAATAAATAATACATTTATAGTTACAACAATATTTCAATTCAGCCCTTTCAGCCTCTTGCTTTTCTGTTCATTTTGTCTTCTACGCCATTGTTCTCATTTTCTAGCATTACTGCTGGCAAATCGTTCTGACTTGACCCCTGCCTTTACGTTTTACACAGCCTCTTCCTATTGCATATCTTACTTGTAGCGTTCCATGTTCTTCTCTCTGTGTTGGGTCACTTATACTCCAAGTATTTCCTTCGCGTTCAAACCTATGTTTTGATAGGCGCACTACCACATTCACTACAGTCAGGTCACTTGCGTTCAGCATTTCCTCTTAACTCACAGCCGCAAATGCATAACACTATTCTACACGGGTTCGGGTCCTTTTACTTACCCAAGCCTTTCCTTGTCATGTTCAACCTTTTCCTTTGTTACCCAAGTCGACCTCCGCTTCCACTGTTTTCTTCACAAAATAACAGCGCAAAACACATTAAGCCTGGACATGAAATACGTTGATATTTACCTCTAAACAATAACGCGTCCACTTTCTATCGCATTTCGGTATTTCAATCATTCTACGCTATATGCCTCCTTTTCTCTCTAATGCGATTTACAAAGGGAAAACCCATACTCCCGGACTTTAACTTCTTTAGAATTAAAATCTGAGCTGTATCGCGTCCGCTCCATTATCGCACTTCACCATTCTCATGTGTTTCTTAAGTGCTTATCCTCCTAATCTTTGTGATTTGCGATATGAGATTGGGTCCCACTTGACTTTATCGCTACTTCGCTATCGCATATTTTTATCGCAAAGTTCTCCTTATTTTTTGCGGTATGTGATGTACTTCACATCGTAACTTATATAACTTGCGAATTCTTTTCATATAAACATAAGATTCGCCGATTGCGATGTGCAGTATGCGAGCCATGTCCATGTTATCTTCACGTCACCTTGCCATGTCACTGCCACGTCATTGCCATGTAACTACCACGTCATATCAACGTCACTACCACATCATATCCACGTTACTGCCACGTCATCGCCCGCACTTCACAGTTCGCAACTTATAACCATTTAACTTATTGGTTACCTCTATTTCATGCGATTTGTGATATTTCTCCATGCCAACATGTGCCCCTTCTCCACTTCGCATCACAAGTGCTTTAACTTACCATGCAATGCCTTAACGCTAAACTCTTAAATGTTTCGATTTGCGAAATCGCTCCTGAAGCGATTCGATCTTTGTTGTCCATCTCTCGCCTTCACTTTTGCGATCTAATCTTGACCATCCGTTCACCTCCCTTGGAATTCTTCAAATAATTCTCTACCTTAGTCGATTTACATTGTCCCGCTCTGTAACTCCAATTTCTCCACGTTGTTCCTCTCGTGCTTGTTCCTGAGCTTGTCTTTGTTATTGAACGTCATCCTGGTTATCACACTTGACATCTACCCTTTTCATATTGATTAAAGCCCTCTCTGTCTCTCGGCTCTCGCCTCTCTCTCTTGGCTTAATCATCTTTTTTTAATTGGCCTCTTCCTCTCGGCTCTCACTTCTTCCTACTTCTGCTATGTGTAAGATCTCTGGTCATCGCTGTGTCTTGAAAATCTGATTGCCTTCTGTTGTGCGCTGAAGCAATTCGTTGCCTCTCTGCTTCATTCGTTGCCTCTGTTGTTTTTTCTTCTTTGCTTCCTTTGTCGCCTTGCTTCCTTTGGTGCCTTGTGCATTGTTGCCTACTTGCAAACTTCGTTGCTCTCTGCTTCCTTCGCTTCTCTTGCCTTTGTTGTAGTTGCATTATTGCCTCTCTTGCATTTGATGCTTTTTATGAATATAAAGAATTCGATTTTTTCCTTGGAAAAAAATTCAGCTAATTATTAGAATAATATAATTATAGTAAATCAAAAAATAATAAATCACATCTATGTGGCAAGAATACAAAGTTTTAATTTTACACATTTTTAACAATTAAACTGGAGGTTATATGAGCGAAATGTTTTATTACATAATTTCCCCTGATTAATAATAAATAATATTTCATTTACTTTGAATAATCCTTTCAATGTCCTTTTAGATTTCATCATAGATAAATAATATTTCATTTACTTTGAATAATCCTTTCAATGTCCTTTTAGATTTCATCATAGATATTCTGTAGAGTAATTTGATTTCAATCCATGTAAATTTTTATAATATGGTGCAGCATAATATGCTAATGTTTGCAGAGTTATCCATAGATTGAATAGTATGTAAAACTTTGTATACTATAAAATTCCAAATAGAATATTTATAAATATTTTATTTAAAAAAAAAAAATTTAAGTACGTGAGAAAGTTTAATTAGCAATTGCCATGTTATGAAGTGTTGTGTAAATTATGAAATTCAAGGGAAGATTCAAGGTTCAAATCCTCCCGATTAACCATGTATGTAGAACATATATACTTAAATACTAGTTTTATCAATGTCTCTAATTACATGAAAAAAAAGGAGAGAAAGAGAATATACGGAATAATGATAAAAGAAGAGCATGATCATGGAAATAATCATTGTTCCACAACGAGCTCAAGTAAGCGTTACACCATAGGAGTAATAAAATGATATTGAATTATCTCTAATGCGACTTTTTGGAAGCTTTTATGTTATCTCCAAATAATATAACTAGATATAACCTATAGTAAACCAAAAAATAGCAAACCATAGCCGACTCTCAGATCAGGATGCAAAATTTTAATCTTAATATTATTAGGAATTGAATATTGAACAGAAAGGTTATAAGAACGAAATGTCTTATAGCCCTGAAGCAAGAAAGCAAAATTTTGATCTTAACATTATTAAGAGTTGAAAATAGAACGAAATGTCTTATTACATAATTTCTCCTCACTGGTGATAAGTTCCATGCATGCGTATATTGCACCGACATGCTTAACAGTTGAGAGGATGAATTATGAAAAAAATGTGCAAACTCTGATTGCTCTTTGCCTTCTTGAACCTCTGAGTCATAAAAACAATTTGGCTTCAAACAGCAGAATCGTTGTATTCAAGAAATGTGTAAAATTTTACTAGTCGGTACTCTGAATGCTATCATTACAATCTGGGAAGGGTTCAATTTTTAAACACATTCATAACAGTACAAGAAAATTTAAATTTTACCGGATTCAGAGAAAATTCAATTTGACAACAGTTCAGAGAAAGCCCTTTCCTCTGAATGGCCGATACAAGGCAATTCGGAATTTGAAAAGGATAATTTAGTCCAGCACTCATTCTCTTTTGTCCTCTGCAATATCTTCTCCAAGACTGAAAACATCTGTGTTGACAGTATGCCTTTCTTTTATATCATGTTTGCTTGAATCGTCCATTGTTGACTTTGCACTTATGCTCGTTAAAGCAATGACCTCTTCTTCATCAAAGTCGTCTCCAATCTCTTCAGAGTAGGCATATCTATAAAAGGCCATACAATCGGCAAACACAAACATTTCAATATAATCAGTGTTCAAGAAGGAACTCATGCAAACTTATATATACTGAGGAGTGAGCTCCAGGGTAAAATTCAGGACACCAAAAAACTAACAAGTCTGCAAAATATTTTTTGAATATCTTCCAGACTTGTAGCATAGCCAAAAGATCCCTGCTTCCATTTTAGAGTTATGTTACTTATAGTATATGTACAGACAAATGCCCGGTGGGAAAAATATGTTTTGGAACTTACCGGGTAGCATTCTGCGATGGTGCCCACAATAAACAAATTATACAAAGCAGTATGAATGAAAGTGAGTTCCAGAAAGCTGTAATAATCCAAGCAGTTCCCCAATCCTCACCAAAGGGATCTGCTGCCCTGAAATACAGCTGCAAAAACAGAAATAAGGATATGTCATATGACTAGTTATCGTATCTGTTGAGGAAGGCAACCTCAATTGGTTGTACTAAAGAAGCACAACAGGAAACCAACTTCACAATTAAGTTATTAACCAATCCTGGTAGCACAGGTCAAATGTCTACCTCATAGCAAATCAAAGCAAAAGAGAGGACCACAGCTACTGCTAAGGAGTTTGTAAACCTTCTATAAAGATTCAACTTGGCAAAGCTTTTCCGTGCCTGAAACAGCATAGAAGTGACGAAAGATGCATTAGATAAAAGCCATGCCAAACTTCAAATAATTAAGCGAAAGAAAGTAGAAATATAAAACCCTTATGACATCACAAAGACAGGTTAATGATATCTATCATTCACACAAATCTGGAGGATGTACGAATTCTAGTTCCTGATGTAGTTCAAAAATTGAAAAGTCAGCTAATATCATTTTTATTAGATTTTCAGAAGAGAGGGCTAGACATAGTTGAAGCCATCCATTTACTGGTTGAGAGTGACAGATCAATCAACAAAAATTCCAAAACAAATTTGACTGATGTCCTCATCTAATGTAGATCTCTGAAGGTTTAAGTTGCACTGAAACGGATACGGAAACTGGGTTTGAAATGGATATGGCAAATTTTCAAAAAATCTGGATATGATAGGGCAAGGAAACGGCGAATTTTCAAAAATCCAGATACGATACGGCAAAGAAACAGCACATATATATATATATATATATATATATATATATATATAAAACTTTCATATTACCATTCATCTTTTAGAATCTAGATTCTATCTTTAAAAATACATAATCATCATCATGAATTCCACATAAACAAATTATCATCACCAATTCAACATAAACATTGCCATCATCATTAGAGATCATTATAACATTCAACATATCATCAAGTTTTTGTTTCCAATTTCAATCATCAACATCATCACCAAAATTAATAATGCTAAATGCACACTACATAATACAAATTACAAAAATCAACTATGACTGGCAGTCTGCTATTATATGACATATTATGGTATTCAATGTTCATTGTTCAAAAGTTTAAAACATCATCATAAATTAAATTTACATATCATCAAATATGTTTTCATCCATGTAATTAAGATCCACATCATCATTTGGATCCTCTCCATGAGTGGGTGAATTGCTGCCATGTCCACTTGATAATGCAATTATTGGTGCCTCCTCATCAAACAAAATCATATGAGACATGGCATTCAACGTCATATCCAAGTCACCAAACTCGGGAAACGAATCCAAAACCCTTAAAAAGGCCCAAAACGTTTCAAAAATAGGATCCCGCTTTCCAAAAAAATGGAAACGTTTGAAAATTAGTATCCTGCGTTTCTTAAAAAAAACTGAAACGTTTCCGTGCCATTTCCATGTTTCCGTGCCGTATCGTACCAGTTTCCGTTTCCGAAACGCCGAACGGCATTTCTGGGATTTGGGAGGGACGTTTTCGGTAACTTAGGTTTAAGCAGACTTTGAAGTTATGGACCTTGAAGATGCTTTGTCCATCAACCTTAAGAACAAAAAATATTAAGTTTATGGGTGTAATAAATTGGTCCCTTTGCACCCTGTAGCTACATCATCATATGCATTGAAGACAACCTAGCATGCAATACAACTTACTTGAATTCAAATGGTAGTTTGGTGAGGCATCTTGCACACTGGAACACCTCAAGTGAGCGAAGAAAGCATGCCTACCCAGTTTATATATATATATATATCAATGTGGAAAAAGTCGACCTTGGTAGCAAGGGTCTGGAAATTGAAAAAGTCGATAAAGTTGGAAGGTTTTGCAAAAAAACAGCAAAAACTCGACAAAATTAAAAAAATACAAAAATATTCATTTGTTTTTAAATTAGCATCTAAAGTATCCACAACATCAAATAAATGCATTTCCACATAAATATGAAAAGAAAGCTAATATATAATATGTATAAGAAGTCTAGTGCTACATCACATATCAAAATAGTGAATCAAGTCCTAAATCCCAAGTCTTGACTCAGTCTTCTCAAGAGTCAAAATATCAACAAAAAATATAATAAATGTATATCATGATTCATCATCATGAATCATCTACATGTCATAAAGTAATTAGTCACTGAGGTCCTCTACCCCTTTTACGGGAATAGGTAATGGCTTTGCCTTTTCCTTTAGAGGAAGAAAGACTTGGTCCTAGGGCTACAAATGGACTCTGTCGTCCTCTAGAAGCAAAAAAAGGAGGTGGCCTTTGTCCTCTGTTGCTGCCCATCCTAGATGGTGTCACCTCCTCCTCCTTATCCTCTAGAGAGAGAAATTAAAATACATACCTGGCAGCAGCAAATCGACATCCAGAGTCTATCACGTTGAGCAGTGGACAAATCCACACCACAAAACTAGTAAATATCCTCCTCTTGGGTAATGGCAAACACCTTCTCTCTCCACGAGGACGAATGGCAGAAAGAAGGGTGAAAAATGAGTGAAATTTTCGGCCCTTTCCCTCACTTATGCACAGTCTTGACAGGCTTCACGATTTTTTCAATCGACTCTCGATAAAAAAGCAACTTTTTCGATAAAATCCCGACCTTTTCATTTTCCAAAAAGTCGCCAAAACATCGACTAATAAAATCAACTAGCTGAAAAAATCAGACTTCACTGATTTTATGGCGACTTTTTCCAAACTAATATATATATATATATATATATATTCCTTGATAATCGTTATATATATATATATATATATTAAATGCCCCCTTTTAACAGGAAAAAATAAAAATAAAAATAAGAAACTCTTTATTAAATCCCCTTAAGCTTTTTCAATGCCTTCCCCTTAAGTAGTCAAATATAAAAAGTCGCACAATGTGGTAACAATTTTTCTAAAACCCTATTTATACAGTCCTATTACCCACCAAAAGTGGGTGACCCCTAGGAGAAACTATTCTCCTATTCATCTCTTCTAGCTAGCAACTAGTAGCCCCTGATAGCCACCAAGTAGCCGATGTGATGTGTCATTTATATATCTGCCACTTGCAGCAGTCATATGTTTCCCCGCCCATTTGCCAAGAGCACATGTTGGAAGGTGGCCATTCGACCCAAAAGGTATTTTATTCGACCCAAAAGGTGTAAAGTTTTGTAGATGTTCTATGCTAGTAGCAATTTCACTTTTCTTTCTGCAATCGTACAAGTAGTTAAGCAAAATGCAGATAGAACATATAAGTAGATCTTACAGAAGACAAATCAGAAACAGGAAAAAATGTGTATGTTCGTTTCTGCGGTCAACAGGATGCTTCAACCAAAGAAAGTCTCCTTTGGTCACCAAATTTCAAAGATGTGTCACAACAACCCTTCAATCGTAGATGAGTCAACTCAAGTCAACTCTGCAAAAGTCAACGCCGTCCCGAAAAGTCAACGCAGAGCAGCAAGCTAAAAGTCAACGCAAGAAGAAAACGGTCAACCCTTTGACCTCGATTTTTGTGCCAGGGTAGTACGGCCTTCATAAATCGAACCTTCCACCAAATTTCAACTTGTTTGGACCAAGCGTTGACCAAAGTCAACGCTGGTCAAAGACTTCACGAAACCCTAGCAGAAGAAATCCGCATTTCAAACTTAGCCGTACGCTTTGTCCTCTTCGTCCTTCACACGTGTGGTCTGAAACTCGTCCTTCTTGGTAGCTCGTACTCTAAGATGAGAGAGGAATATGTGAGTTGTGATGATGATGAAAATCTCTCCAACTTTTCCTCGTATATATATCCATCATGAGGGTGTGTGACACATCCGTTGGGCATGCGAGCCTACATTACAAAACCGGCCGACCTTGCACATATAATTTATTAAAAATAATAAATTCAAAATATAAGTTACGCTCATCGGATTAAGACATATTTTATATGGATTTTACACCTCTCGTAAAGAGGAATCCAACAAAAATATTAGCCTCTTAATCTCGAGCATCTTAATATGGAGTTTGGACCTAGTTGTCCAAATTTAACACTCCCTCTCAACTAGGGAGAACTCCATCTATTAGTGCAATCAACATCGTGCGTCATCCCGCCGAAACTTGCTTTGTCGGCTTCTTTATTTCCGTAACGTAGTGGGTCGACCACAAAGACATCATCCCCCGACCGACATAGTCGACCCGCAGGTCCCGGACCTCACAAATCTTGATCCCGCATCAAGTGGTTGGACCGTGCCATCCTAGATAGAGAGTACGGCAATCTCCCGATGCGTCCATCGCCTTTGCTAATAGTCTCTAACTTTTCCACACCTCATTGGCCAAATGAGAGGTACTTCCCATGAGCCCCGAACTCAATGGGTAGGATGCATACGGGGCACGTAAAATGAGAGGTGAACCAACTCAAAATCACAACTGTGGGGTCCAAGCACACCACCAAGGCTGGCAAGCCAAGCCTTGTGGTTGCCCATAGCTCCAAGAAGCTCTCCCCTAAAGCCCCCCTGCAGCTCCCGAGCTCATCGTCCAACAGACCCACATCATAGGGTCTTTCCACGACACCAAGACTCTCACTTTGAAGGTTAGGAACTTGACCTTCCCAGGGGCTTAGTGAGAATATCCGCGACCCGCTCATCGGCTCCTATATGATCGAGCCTTACGGCGCCCGCCGTACCATATCCCGGATAAAGTGGTACTCGATATCAATATGCTTGGATCGGCCGTGGAACACAGGATTCTCGAAATCATACGAATCCCACTCGATTATCACAGAGTATCACAGATGGTATCTAGCACATGTCCAAACAGCTCACTAAAGAGCTTCCGCAACCAAATCGCTTCACAACGAGCCATACTAGCAAGAATGTATTCGGCCTCCGCGGTGCTCAAAGCCACCGACTCTCGCTTCCCCGCTCATCCATGAGATCGGCGAGAACCAAGATTGAAGAAGATCCAGATGTGCTTTACGATCCACCACACCGCCGACTCCCAATCGGCATCAGATATCCACTGAGTATCACACTCCCCTGAGCAGGTATCTCGATCCCATGGTTTATCGTGCCCCGAAGATATCTTAAAAGATTCTTGGCACCAACCCGGTGAAAATGATGAGGCTCAACCATCCGTTGACTCAAAGTGTTCACTCGCAAAACATATGTCCTGACGGGTGTTCACTAAGAACATCAAAGCTCCTATGAGTTGACGATACTCGTAGGATTGGCCAAGATAGGCTCAGATAGGCCGCCGCCACTCAACTTTTTTAAAGTTGAGTTCCATCTGTGTCGACACTCGACTTACAGCACTCCACCATTCCAAATCTTTCCGTAAAGCTTCACAATATATTTTCCTTGAGAAAGGAAAATCTCTCCAGTGCCTCTCGCTGCACTCCGTGCCCTAGGAAATAGTGCATCGCTCCTAGATCCTTCATCTCGATTCGAGCAGAAGCTCCCTCTTACATTGATGAATGAGAGGGTCATCACCAAATCAGGAAGAGGTCATCCACATACAGCGACTAGAATGAGAGGCTTCTTTTTCACAACCTTGAAGTATAGGTTCGGATCAAAGATTGCTTCGAGTGAAGCCCAGCCTTCATCAAGTAACTATCCATCCTCTCGTACCAAGCTCTAGGTGCTTGCTTTAACCCATAGAGGGCTTTCTTCAACCCGTGACATAAGTGTCTCGATCTTGAACTTCAAATCCCGCGAGGTTGTTCTATATACACCTCTTCCTTTATTGCACCATGCGTAAAAGCTGTCTTGACATCCATCCCGATGAAGACTCCATCCTTGTGTAGCAAAGAAGGGCTATGATTGATCTGGATGGTGGTATATCGTACACGTGTGCAAATATATCGTCATAGTCAATTCCTTCCTTTTGAGAGAAGCCACGGCAACAAACCTTGCCTTAAACTTTTCAAAGACTCCCATCGGATCCATGTTTGATTTTGTAGAGCCATTTAGCGGTGACAACAGATTTGTCCTTCTGGCCTCTGGGACCACATCTCGTACATCATTCTTCATAATAGACTCATATTCTTCATGCATAGCATCCTTCCAAACTTGATGCTTGATGGCTTCCTCAAAAGATCCAGGTTCGGATTGTACAATAGTACTCATGGCGACTAGATACCCTTGGAATCTACACGGCTTCTTGCTTTCTGAATGTCCCCCTGCAGGGGCGCGATGACCCTCAAGATCTTCGAGGGTGTCCCCGAGCCATGATGGTCTCTTTCCTAGTGAAGGGGGTGGATCAATAGGGTCCATTGGCCCTTCAATATCGAGCATAGTCTTATCCCGGGGTTCTTCCGCATTTCCGAGTCTTTCTTCATGATTTTCTTCAGTATCTAGGAAGATCTACTACTTTCTTCGAGGAAGCATCTTCGTCAAAAGTGACATCATGGCTTATCTCTACTTCCCTTTGACCAGGTACATAGACTCTATATGCCTTAGAAGTCTCACTATAGCCCACAAACATTCCTTTCTTCCCGAGTAGCATCCAGCCTTACTTCTCTTTTCTTTCGGCACATGAAAATAGACAGGACATCCAATTATTCTAAAATGTGAGACATCAGGGGTTTCTACTGTGAGAAAACCTCTTCGGGAGTTTTGGAGTCCAAAGCGGAATGAGGGCATCGGTTTTGAATGTACACAGCAGAGATTTGCGACTTCTCCCCTACGTAAACTTTGGTAGACCCCCGTCACAAAGCATGGCACTGAGCAGCTTCCACAATAGTCCTATTCTTGCGTCTCAGAGCAACACCATCTCCGCTCAGAGTATATGCAGTGGTAGTCTCCCTCTTAATGCCGACTTCTCCGCAAAAGTCTTTGAACTCATTTGACTCATATTCAGTGCCATTGTCGAGTCCCTCAAAATCTTGATCTTCTTTCCGTCATATTTTCCACCAAGGCTTTGAATGTACGGAACCACATGAAAGCCTCATCCTTCTTCTTCAAGAAATATATCCGAGTTTTGCGAGAGAAGTCATCAAGAATGTCATATAGTAAGAACATCCCCCCAGGGATGTTACAGGTGCAACATACCGTAAAGATCGAATGAACCAGTTGCAATATCTCGGATGTCTTTGTGACACTTGAGGGGAAAGGTCCCCTTGTATGTTTTCCTTCAAAGACAGCCTCTTTACATACACCTTCATGATTATTTCCAAAATCAGCATCCTCGTCACCACCTTCCTTGCTTCTGGGAAGGCCTTTGTAATGAAGGTGTCCAAATCTTCGATGCCATAGTTCGGTTTGTCGAATAGTATCACAAGTCATAGCTCTCAACGGACTCCCTCCAACTCGATAGAGTGTACCAACCCTAAAACCAATTGAGATAGCTTCCTTGAAGCTCTTCTTCCACATGAGCACCTTTCCATTAGAGAAAGTAACATTGAATCCTTTGTCTTCCATGGCGAGCATACGGACACAAAGGTTTTTCTTCAATTTGGGTACATAGAGTACATCTTGCAAACGGAGGACTTGTCCTTGGGACAAGTGGAGGGTCACAGTCCCGGTCCCCTTTCACAGATAAGTGGCATTATCCCCAAGGATAATTTCTAGATTAGTATCCCTTTCAACCATGTCGGAAAGTGCTTCCTTGAATCCGGTGATGTGTCTTGAGGCACCACTATCAATTAGCCGTACATCCATAGTGTCGGCGAGATGCAACTGAGAGAGCGAGATACCGTAATATACTCATTTCTTTTATCAACAACATTAGACTCCTCATACCCGGTATTTCTGGACCTCTTAGAAGGTTGATTGTTTCCACCAAAGTGAGCCTTCCTCTTTCCTTTGGATTTGTCATTTCTTCGATTCCCATTTCTTCGGTTGTTGTTGTTATCGTCACTATCGGGAGAATCCTTCTTGAAGGGGCATTCTCTAGCATAGTGTCCAGAGCCTATGGCAGGTGAAACATTTACCCTTCTTCTCTTGAGTCTTTGTCCTTCTTTTGTCCTTAGAACCACCCGCAGTTCTTCTTTTCGGGAATGAGCACCATAGGCGCATTTCTTTCATTATCAAATTCCTTCATCCTTGTTTCTTCTTGCATACATCTTGATTTGAAGCTCATCAAAGTTAGGAATGGTATTATTGTTGAGAATAGTAGTTGTGAATACTTGCCATTCATATGGAAGTCCTCCAAGTGCGGTGAGAACCATCTCACGATCAGCCTATTATCTCCCCAATAGTCGCGATTGTTCCCTGGTTTCGCCAACTTCGTAGAAGAAAGTTTGGAATGAGACTCATCTCGGCCCTTCTTCATATTCTTCAACTTGTTCTTGAGGAATAGCACTTGGTTCACATTGTTTACTTGAAACATAAGTATCAATTTGTCATACATCTCCTTGGATGTGCCTAGTTGCGATATGTAGGCAACCAGACTCTTATTTATGGATTCCCGATCGCTGACTTTGCTTTGATTTCTCCCTTCTTATACTTGTTTCTATGTAAGCAGAGGCATTGGATGGAGGTTCTTGAATCCTCCCCGTCACATGATCCAGGGAGATCATGATCTTCTAATTTGAGATCTAATATCATCTTCCAGGGGATGGAAGTCATCACTTCCAGTCGACTTGTCATTCTCCTTGAATTCAAGACTAGTGGAACCCATTTCCTCCGATGATGATTGCTATAGATTGAGTTTGTCTTCACCTCGCCTTTGATACCATGTAAAGTTTTGTAGATGTTCTATGCTAGTAGCAATTTCACTTTTCTTTTCGCAATCATACAAGTAGTTAAGCAAAATGCAGATAGAACATATAAGTAGATCTTACGGAAGACAAATCGAAACAGGAAAAATGTGTATGTTCGTTTCGCGGTCAACAGGATGCTTCAACCAACAAAGTCTCCTTTGGTCGACCCTGACTCAACGATGTGTCACAACAACCCTTCAATCCGTAGATGAGTCAACTCAAGTCAACTCGCAAAAGTCAACGCCCGTCCGAAAAGTCAACGAGGGGCAGCAAGCTAAAAAGTCAACGCAAGCAACAAAACGGTCAACCCTTTGACCTCGATTTTTGTGCCCAGGTAGTACGGCCTTCATAAATCGAACCTTCCACCAAATTTCAGCTTGTTTGGACCAAGCGTTGACCAAAGTCAACGTCGGTCAAAGTTCTCACGAAACCCTAGCAGACAGAAATCCGTACTTCGACTTAGCCGTACGGCTTTGTCCTCTTCGTCCTTCACACGTGTGGTCGAAACTCGTCCCTTCTTGGTAGCTCGTACTCTAAGATGAGAGAGGAATATGTGAGTTGTGATGATGATGAAAATCTCTCCAAATTTTCTCCGTATATATATCCATCATGAGGGTGTGTGACACATCCGTTGGGCATGCGAGCCTACATTACAAAACTCGGCCGACCTTGCACATATAATTTATTAAAAATAATAAATTCAAAATATAAGTTCCGCTCATCGGATTAAGACATATTTTATATGGATTTTACACCTCTCGTAAAGAGGAATCCAACAAAAATATTAGCCTCTTAATCTCGAGCATCTTAATATGGAGTTTGGACCTAGTTGTCCAAATTTAACAATTTTTGCATTCAAGTCTTTGTGCTTGTTTGTATTTGAGCATTTGTCATGGATTATGGGGTAACCTAGAAGAAGGAAGGGCTTCAACCATAGTCTTGTTCTCTCACCTTAAATGGGGGGTTAATTTTCAACCCTACAACAATGGGACCTCCCCTAATGTGGGTCATGGCTTTAGGAAGGGCACTGCTTGAGAATCCTCGATTGAGATAGTGTAGTCCCATCTCTCCCTCTCCATACTTACCACTTTCCATCTCACATCATAAGCCCTATAATCCACCTCCATTCTTTGGGTTCAACTGACCATTGGTTCACTAGGATTTGGCACTCATATATCCTCATACCTGGGTTGGGCCTGGGAATTAGCCCCGAGAGGTTGATGCAGCGAAAAGAAAAGTGAAGAACATATATTGGCCATAAGCAGAATGAAAGAAAAAAAAATTATAAAAATCTAAAAGATATTCGAGAGTCCGAAACTTACAAATTAACAAGTGGGCAAAAGCCAAGCATGAGCTCTACCTCCATATTATGGCCATCACCCAATTCCTGGGCCAATGTTACCTTGCCACATCATTGAAAAGGAACCCTTGAAATGTCCCAACCTCTAGTGGGCGATGAACTGCCCCACCACTAAGGGGGTAATAACTAGTCTACTATACATCATACAAAGTATGCTCTCATTCCTTAGAGCTTCGAACAATAATACAAAGAAAAATCAAGAAAAAGTAAAAGGCAATTAGAGGGTTGAAAAACAAAGGCCGAGGTAACTCATGCATCCACGATTGCTCCCTCCTCACATCTATACACCCAGGATGTGGAGCTTCCTTCATGTTGGTCCCTTTGACCATGGCACTTGGCCATGAAGTCTTCTCCCCTTTGTTCCATTATTATTCACATGGCACCTATCGATTGAAAGATGGACCAAGGACATGCCTTCCTCTTAGGAGTTGGAAACACCTAATAGTGTTGTCTATTAGCCATTCCTACATACAGAGGTAACACCATTACGAGATTGAAGCCCCAAATTTGGAAGGGAAGCCTTATAAGAAATGTAAATTTGCCCATTACTTTCAAGCTTGGTCTACTTGGATGCAAAAATGATTATATATACCTAATGGTGAAGTTGCAGCACTAGATATTGTGTGATTGACAGATGGGTTCATAATGGGTTGGGAAACTTAAATGGGGCCCAAGTCCACCAAAGGAGCATATTGACACCCACCGGTGATGCGTTGAGAACCATGGGACTCCAGACATTTGTACAACATCATTTGTATCCATGGGCACCTTCAGCACCCACAAAGCTCCTGCACTTTTCACTATATCATTTATGGGTCCAGCATGCCTCCAACTAGCTTAGCAGTACTTTAGGGTCAGATAGTTGATCCAGGGCCCAAATGAGGCTTGTCTCATATGTTGAGACATGGGAGGGCTAGCACCATCTTCAGTGCCCTCAACGTTAGAGCAAAGTCAGGCATTTACACCACCAAGAGACCAATGAGACCCATTTTTCTGCCCCAAAATTGGGATCCACAAAATGATTATGACAAAGATCTAGGGACCAACCCCTACATAGTGATTTTAGAGGATTTCTACACTTGTGTTGGCACCATTTTCCCTCAACGCTAGCCCTTGAAGGGCCTATGCTCGCATGACATCAGTACTTTACTCTATTTTGGCTCACACGTGTAGAGGATTTTTATGTTTTCACTTTAGCTACTAGGTCGCCTTGTGACCTAGCTTGTAAAGCCACATTATTTTACGATTTGTAAGGCCTTTTAGGCTAAAATAGCGATTCAACCTCGTATAAATAGAGGAGGCATTCATTCTTGCATCTCATCATCACTTCTTTGGATTTTTGACCTCATTAGAGGAATTCGTACTTGTTCTCCTATGGATGATTTGGATGTTGTGGATGCATTTTTTATATTTGCAATTAATTTTGCTTACCTTTGGAGCTATTCTTTTGTCAAATGGATGGAAATCTTGCATGTTATCTTGTAAGTGCACCTAATTGTTGAGAATATATTTCTCTATATCTTATGTATGGAATAATTGATTCTACGTTATGCTAAATCGTGCCCTAATTTGTTGAAGATTAATTGAATGATATCTAGATGAATATTGCATGCATTACTCATGCATAACACATAATGAATTTTCCTAGTGGTGAACTCCTAAAAGCTCTCCCATGAAAATTCATTCTTCCATTCCATAGGTAAATGCCTGAAATGTTGTTGCTAGGGCATCATGTTAATTTTTGTAGCATCGGATGTGTTCTAGTCACGAAACTTGGTGAAGGGGCTAGAATACATGACATCTCCATAACCCGGAAATCGTTTCTGGAAATTCCATCTACAGATGGCTTAATTAGATTATTAACCTAATTTTTTATCATTCCTAAGTCTAAACTTAGGAAAATTGGTTAATTAATCAGAATTAATTAAGTCAAGGTGAGAATTCTCTAGAAACTCACACAGATCGACTCTAATATGATCTTGGCCCTTGATTAAGTTTTAATCTTGGTGGTTGGTGCTCTAACAGAAGATTATAAGAAGAAGTCGATGGATAGATGGAGTATACATTTGAGAGGTTCAATTTCTTTGGCAATTCGATTTCCAGAGAGCAGCAGCAGTTGTCGGAAAGCTAGAGAACGAAGCAAAGATAGTGAGTGGTAGGGACAGTGAGGCTCGAGGAAGATTTCCAGATCCAGCAAGTGCATTTGCATTCCTAGCGCAGAAGCCTCAGAGGGCAGTTTGATTTGCTGAGGAAGGGAGACGTTTTCAGTTCCGAAGGCTAGGCAGAAGTTCCAGAGGCCTGGACAAGCATTTTCCCAGCCAGCAGCAAGCAGGATAGCTTGATTAGCAGACAATTTAGGCAGCACGTGTGGCAAGCAACTTCAAGTTGACACAGAGCCTGCGCAAGGCCAGTTGGACGACTTGCTTTTCAAAGGCAGTCTAGTGTCGGAATTGCCTGGAGTGAGGGTAATTTCCCTTAGATTATTTTTGCCAATATTTTCTCTGCAGGATAGTCAGATTTCGACATCCAGATTATTCTACTCAAAATTTCTCACAGTTGCATAATAATAAAAACCCTCGGTTGTTGCACCGGTTTTCCCAAGTTGGGTTTTTCCGGGGACATTTTTCCAATAATAATTTATTTAACAATTTATTTGCTGCACAAATATCAAATAATTGTGTCATATTTTTATGTGTGCTAGATTTTCTCAGTTTCCAGCGATATTTTCTTCCGCAGTTTATTTGTGAAGATCACGGTGTGAATTATTTGATATTTGTGCAGCAAATAAATTGTTAAATAAATTAACAATTAGAAAAATAATTTCCAATTGCTGTGATCGATGAAAATTTCACATGGTATCATAGTGTGAGTGATCAACCAGGAAGCTCAAAAGCGAAGAAGGGAATTTCGCAATTCAGAGGGAGCAACAAGACGAAATTCTCAGAGGTTGCGCAATAACCAAACAGGGAGTTCGAATTGCTGGGCAAGAGGGCCGATTTTCAGTCGCAGGTTTGCAGAAAAGACAATTTGCCCAGATAGTGATTCTAGCAGTGAAAGGGAGCAACAAGAGCTCAAATTTTCGCTGAGCAGATTTCTAGTTGGACACGGAAGGGTTTTGCAGTAGCAGAATCAATGTCGGGCGGGAAGAGAAATTGCACACACAAAGGGAGATTTCTCTCAAAGGGTTTCTAACCAAGAAATCTGATTTTCCCAGTTGCAGGTGGCAGTAGCAGCTAGCATAACTGCGCATTCCACAAGAGAGTACGAGTAGCAGAGCAGAAATCGAGCAAAGGAAGAGGGAGTTTCCAGACTATATTCAGAGATGGCCACAACTAGGCTCAGGGACCAAGACAGATTGGAGGAAGCCTCCAACTATGTCATCTAGAAGGCTAGGATGTTATTCCTTCTAGATGAATATGGTTTGAAGACCTATGCAGAGAGTGTGGTAGCATTTCTCCAAGACCCTAATCAGTAGAGGGAATACAAGAAGGAAATGGCAAAGGCCAAGAGGATGATTCTGGATGGTGTCCAATATCATCTAGTCTCACACGTGGTAGAGAAAGGGACGGCTAAGGAGATGTGGGACACTTTGTCTGAACTATTTCAAAGTTCTTCCGAGCAACGGAAGATGTACTTTCAGGAGAAGTTGAGGAACACCAAAATGTAGAAGGGTGAGAGCATAGATGCCTTTCTCACTCAGATTCAACAAATCCGATATAAGCTTGCAGTTGTTGGGTCAACACCTCAACCCACAGAGCTTGTACGATTGGCACTAAACAGTGTCTCAGAGGACTGGCAGGTATTTGTCTAGAGTATCTTGGGCAGAGAACCTTGCCAAGATGGGACAGGATGTGGCCTGATCTGCAACAGGAGGAATTGAGGCGAGTTTTGTTTAAGAATACCATCAGCGATAGTAGTAGTAGGGGATCGAAGAGCGAGGAAGAGAATGTGGCCCTAGCATCTAAGGGTCCCAGTGAGGGGCAGGGGGAGCAGAAGAAGAAGAAGAAGGACCTATCTAAGGTCAAGTGCTTCAGGTGTGGAAAATTTTGCCACTACAGTGCCTAGTGTCCTCTCAGGAAGGACAAGCAGAAGAAGCAAGACCAAGTGGCAGCACATGCTGAGCAGATAGGTTGTCCTCCAGGTTGGAGGAAGATTTTGTGATGTTTGTGGCCATACCTCCAAGAGAGAGGTGGGGCGACATGGAGTTGTAGTCCCAAAGCAACGCGGACATGGGTAGGGTTCATTGAGGACTCCACCTCATGGATCATTACCTGGCTACAAGGGGCCCACAGTAGTCAATAGCAAGATGGATCGGTGTCAGAGATGCAGTTAGATTCCGAGTGACAGTCGCAGACTAGTGGCAGTCAAATGTTGAGGAGCAACGCAATGTCGACAACAACGCAGGTGGCTCAGTGCAAAGTTGGCAGCAGCCTAGATTCTGTAGTGACAATGCAGAGGCTAGTAGCAGTCGGAACTCAGGAGACAGATGCATCATATTGAACACAGTTGATTCAGTATTTTGGTTTCTTCTCAGTTGCAACAACAACATATGAGAGGGAGTTGCAGTGCAGATGCAAAGTTGGCAGCAGCATGGTTGTGTCAGCAGCAGCACGGATGCAACATCAGAGTTGTGCGGTGGTTGGTGGGCAGTATGGCCAGACATTAGTGGCATGACAGAGGATGATACAAAAACAGTGTGTTGTGGCATGATGTGCAGCACTAGAACACAATCCTCACTAAGAGGGGGTGTTAGTTTTTGTAGCATCGGATGTGTTCTAGTCACGAAACTTGGTGAAGGGGCTAGAATACATGACATCTCCATAACCCAGAAATCGTTTCTGGAAATTCCACCTAGGGATGGTTTAATTAGATTATTAACCTATTTTTTTAATGTTTCCTAAGTCTAAACTTAAGAAAATTGGTTAATTAATCAAAATTAATTAAGTCAAGGTGAGAATTCTCTAGAAACTCACACGGATTGACTACAATATGATCCCAGACATTGGTTAAGTTTTAATCTTGGTCGTTGGTGCTCCAACAGAAGATTATAAGAAGAATTCAATGGGTAGATGTGTTGGGTGTGGAGCCTGATTTTCATCCTGATAAAGAGGTCTTTGTTTCAGCCGGATGTATACCCCAGGAAGATTCTACACCCTCCACACGAGGGGGGGGTGCGAGGGGGACTTGTCCCCCCCGCGGGGGTCTGTGGGCCAGCGGTCCCCCGGTGAGGGTTTCGAGGGCAACGCGTAGGCCAGCGGTCCCCCGGCGGGGGTTTCGAGGGCAACGCCCCTGAAGCTAAAAATAGATGTAAAATTGCCTTGTAAAATATTGTAATTTTGTAGTCAATCTGGGCCGTTCATTAGGCAGATGATCTGACGGGAGAAGTTATGTTTAATGTAGGGTTTTTTGCCCTAGAAGGCAACACCTCATTTGGTATGAGGGTATTGTATTGCGGCTGTGTATTGTATGTGAATTATGAGCGAGAAATAGAAAGGGGAATTGTGAGAGAGAGTAGAGGATTTTACAGCGGATCTGCTGTAGGTTGTGTCTCTTCATCTTGCTAGATAATATAAAGGAAGGACTGGTTGTTCGGGGTGGACGTAGCCCAAATTGGGTGAACCACGTATATCTGTGTCTCTCTTGTTTTATATGTTTTGTGTTTCTGTTTCCACATATTTTATGTGTTCCATTGCTCTGTCATGTATAATTTTCTAACAAGATGGAGAATACACTTGAGAGGTTTGATTTTATTGGCAGTTCAATTCCAGAGAGCACTAGCAGTTGTCAGAAAGCCAAAGAACAAAGCAGAGACAGTGGCAGGGATAGTGAGGCTAGAGGAAGATTTCCAGATCCAACGAGTGCATTCGCAGAAAGGAAGAAGTTTCTCTAGGAGGCTGCGTAGTCCTAGTGCAGAAGCCTCAAAGGGCAGTTCAATTTGCTAAAGAAGGAAGACGTTTTCAGTTCCAAACGCCGAGCGAAGGTTCCAAAGGGCCGCAGAAGCATTTTCCCATCCAGCAGCAAGCAGGACAGCTTGATTAGCAGACGATTCGGGCAACACGTGTGGTAGGTGTTGAATTTCCACAACCTTGGTGTCTAGGATAGAATCTTAAAATCTCTGACACTACCAAACCAAGAATCTCAACAAAGCTACTTAGCACAGCGGAACAATATAATGTAGTAAACCAATCGCGTGCACAATAAGAACAATATATGTAACCCAACTTCGTTATATTATCAACATATAATACAAAAGTCTAGGGCTCCCGTACAAGGGATAATGGCCCTCAAATATCCACAAGTACAAAAATACAAGATACAATGACAATCTCGTTGCTCTAGTGCACAATCACAGCCTCTATGTTGAATCTCGTCATGTCGGTCCTTTACTTCTGATCTGCTCTTTGGCTGCCCCTTAGTCCATCAAGAAACAACCCATAGAGACTCTAGGAGGGTTGCCACCTGTCACTTATGCTACAATGAACACGGGCCCATCAATCTGCTCCTCTAGGCTGGACAACACCTGAGCTCCAATCTGCCAATCTAGTAGCTTCTTTCGTCCATCAAAGAGCTATACATTAGGCTCAACTCTTCACCCAACTTCAGTTGTCACGCTCTCTTTATGACAGCTTGTCAAGGGCTACTCTTGGACACCAACAGATTGCCCTCCAACAATCCAATGATGCCCAATACCTTTGTCAATAATCCAATGTAGAATTTGCTCCTAGTTAGGGTCTCTAACCACCCAAGTCAACCTTAACACATAGCTTCCACAAGTTGCAACTTATACCATCCAACTATCCAAACTAGGACCTACAATTCAACATGAAAACATACCTTCATGAGCTAGTGCAATTGTTGTAGGTTGTCAATCAGGTTAGGGCATCAACATAGACCCAATCATCCCTCTCCAACCACTGCAATAGTCCTCAAAAACAATGTGGCTTCCCTACCTCCCATGCTACCTGTTCCTTTGTCACTGCACTTAGTAATAGGCCTTACGGCCCCTCTAGCAAGCCTAGAACAGGCCTACAGTGCCTCTGTAATGCCTACAAGGTTTTAGACCTATTGAAACAGGGATAAACCACCCTCAATCTAGCACCAAACAACCCATATATAGCGTGATATCTAAGCTATATCTAGGGCTTGGATTACCTTCTAAGCTATCAAAAATCAAGACTCCCTCTTAGCGAGGGAGGTACTTCTAAGATTAGGAGGTAACTCATCATCATCATCACTACTCACAATACTAGCGCAACTCCTAGCGCTCACAACTGCAGCAATCCCTGTAGCATGAACTACGCCTCTCTCGGAAGTGTCGCTGTCACTGGAAGCAACCTGCTTCTTCTTCTCCCGAAATGTCTTCCATTCCCTCCATGATTCCTTCTTGGCAGTTGTAGGAGCACCCTTGCTCCCCACTAACCACACACTCTTCATGGGTTGCAATGTCTCCCTCTGAACCTGCAAACTTCCTCTAGAACTCGACTCTTCTTGAGTCTCTGTAACCTGGACCTTCTTCTCTAGAACCTGGACCTTCTTCTCTGGAATCTATACCTGCTCCTCTGAAACCTGCACCTGCTTGCCTGGTACCTTCACCTGGTCTTCTTGCTCCTTCAACCCATGATCATTAGAGGAAATTTCATCCTAAAACTGGTCTCCTAAGGAAAAATAATAAAATAAGAGTTATGAATTTTGGAGGGAAAAGAAGAAAACTACTTTTTTCATTGTATTTTTTGCTTATCTCATTATAGGTTTACTCAAATTTCAAGTGTAGACACTCGTTGGATGCAGAAGTAAATTCCGCATCCAGCGAGTACCCATTATGCATACTTTTGAGAAGACATGCATTGATAAAAAATGAAGATACATTAAACAAAATGTGTTCAAGCACGTTTTTTAATGTATCTTCAATTTTTATCAACGTGGGTCTTCCCTCCAAAATATTTACATGTACCTCTTTTTAAATTTAAAGGATTTTGATTAGTTTACATATTATGTACGCGAAATTTCTTGGGTACTTTTAGGCTGAAATGTCCTCTAATGCCATAGGCTTGCCCGTCAACTTGTATAGACCATGCTCTCTAACTCCAAGCATAATACCTGCGGAGCTAGAGCCTCTGGGTCTGAGTCTTGCCTTTCCATCCTAGAATAAGACCTCAAACCCCTTCTTCTCAATCATTGAGATAGATATCACGTTATATCTGAGTCTTGGTACAAACAATACATCTTGGACCCGCATCACTTGTCCTAACTCCATCCTAAATGGCACAACTCCTGATCCTCGAATCTCCTTTTAACTCTTGTAACCGAACACAATGTGCAACTTCGAGTCCCACTCACCTAGAATCTCGAAAACCTCCTGCGACCCTGTCATATGTTTCGACACACCATTGTCCATGTACCATCCATCCTCATCGATAGTACCCTGCGGGAAATGAGAGATCATAGCAAGCTCCTCCTCCAATCTCCTAGTGAGAGAATCTATCTCAGCAGAAGTGGCAACATCAGCGACCTACTTCCCTTTCTTCTTCCTGTCATCTTCCATCTTCTTCTTCATCGAATATCTCAACGAAAAATGACCCATATCACCACAGTTGAAACACTTGACCTTACTCAAGTCCTTCTTTTGCTTACCCTTCATTCATGCTGCAAGTGCAACATCATCATCTACCCTCTTCCTCGGATGAAGATCCTTGTCTCGCAACTATTCTTGAATGAAGTAGTCACACGGCCTATTTCACCCTAGCAACGATCCCCTGATGAATGTCTTCCACTCTAGAGAAAACCCTTCAAGGCAATCCTCACCACATCAAAATCTAAAATAGTCACATCGACCACAGCAAGCTCATCTTTGACCTGAGACAACCTCGTCAGATACGAAGTCACTCCTTCACCCTGCAACATCTTGGTGGAATTCAACTTGTCCTTCAATACCAATACCCGGTTCTCGTTCTTATTCTAGAACAAATTATGAAGAGCCATCCACATCTCTTGAGCGGAGTTCTTCCCAGGCAAATGTGGTATTAGGGAGTCTTTCACACCATCTAGGATGATCAATCTTGCCTTCGTATCCAATTATTTGTACACTTCCAGCTCTTTAGGGTCAATTGGCTTCTTGATGGCTTTCTCAGCAAACTCCCAGATCATGTTGACCTATAAGACCAACTCGATCCTTTCCTTCCATGGACTATAGTTGGACAACCCTTCCAAAATGTCCTCATATCGGAGACCAACCTCCAAATTCAACATTGTAGTGAGCCCTTCACCTACAACGTGACCAACTCCCTCTTAAGTTGTACTTCGTTGTGCACCCTTCCATTCATTATCTCTCAAAGTAGCTCAGACACTCTCCGATACCATGTTGAATTTCCACAACCCTGGTGTCTAAGATAGAATCTTAAAATCTCTGACGTTACGAAACCAAGAATCTCAACAAAGCTACTTAGCACAGTAGAACAATATAATGCAATAAACCAATCACGTGCACAATAAGAACAATAACAACAATATATGCAACCCAACTTCGTTATATTATCAACATATAATATAACAATCTAGGGCTCTCATACAAGGGATAATGGCCCTCAAATATCCACAAGTACAAGAATACAAGATACAATGACAATATCGTTGCTCTAGTGCACAATCACAGCCTCTATGTTGTATCTCGTCCTGTCGACCCTTAGCTTTCGATCTGCTCTCTGGCTACCCCTCAGTCCATCAAGAAACAACCCATAGAGACTCCAGGACGGTTGCCACCTATGACTACTCCAAGTCACTTCTCCTACAATGAACACCGGCCCATCAATCTGTTCCTCTAGAGGCTAGCACACACCTAAGCTCCAAGCTGTCAATCCAGTAGCTTCTTTCGTCCATCAATGAGCTACACACTAGGCTCAACTCCTCATCCAACTTCAGATGTCAAGCTCTCTTTATGACAGCTTGTCAAGGGATACTCTTGGATGCCAACACGTTTCCCTCCAACAATCCAATGATGCCTGATACCTCTATCAATAATCCACTGTAGAATTTGCTCCTAGTTAGGGTCTCTAACCACCCAAGTCAACCTTAATACATGGCTTCCAAAAGTTGCAACTTATACCATCCAACTATCCAAACTAGGACCTACAATTCAACATGAGACATACCTTCATGAGCTGGTGCAACTGTTGTAGGTTGTCAATCAGGTTAGGGCATCAACGCAGACCCAATCAGCCCTCTCCAACCACTGCAACAGTCCTCGAAAACAATGCGACTTCCCTTCCTTGCTTTGTTGCCTCCCACGCTGCATGTTCCCTTGTCACTGCACTTAGTTATAGACCTTACAACCCCTCCAACAAGCCTAGAACAGGCCTGCGGTGCCTTCGTAATGCCTACAGGGTATGCAGCCTATTGAAACAGGGATAAACAACCCTCAATCTAGCACCAAATAGCCCAGAAACAATTCGGTTAGCCTATGTTGTACCTTGGCTTTGACAACCCCACAAAACAAACCCTAAATCAGTCCTTGTGCTCCTCGGCCTTCTCCTTTCTGTACTGCGGCTACCACAGGTGATGATTCTCCTTAGAATTGTTGCTCTTGGATGCTCTAATATTTAAAATTTGACTTGATCCATGTTTTCTAGAAGATTGTGGCTACGACATATTAATACCCTGTAATTATTTCATTTCCCTAAGTTTAGAATTAGGGTCTTCATTAAAATAATTAATTATTTTAATAAGTCATGAATCGAGTGGAATTTCCACAAACTGTTTATGGGTTCTTTGGAATGCTGTTGTCCAAGCCTCCCTGCAAAGTTTGAGACTTGGAACACTTCTGAATGCTACAAAATTCAACATCATCTCCATCCATCACATGTCTAAAATGCTCCATGGTTTTGGCCCAAACATCAATGGGTGCAAAACCCCAACCTTGGGTTCCAAGCCCACAAATGACTTTTGTGGCACTCCAACCTCCAAGCCCCGAACCCTTGGGCTTGGAGTACCTCCCAAGCTATCAAAAATCAACACTCCTTAGCAAGGGAGGTGCTTCCAAGATTAGGAAGTAACTCATCATCGTCATCACTACTCACAATACTCGCCCAACTCCTAGAGCTCACGACTGCAGCAATCCCTGTAACGTGAACTACGCCTCTCTTGGAAGTGTCACTGTCACTGGAAGCATCATGCTTCTTCTTCATCTCCTGAAATGTCTTCCATTCTCTCCATGATTCCTTCTTGATAGTTGTAGGAGCACCCTTGCTCCCCACCAACCACGCGCTCTTCATGCGCTGCAAAGTCTCCCTCTGAACCTGCAAACTTCCTCTAGAACTCGACTCTTCCTGAGTCTTTGGAACCTAGACCTTCTTCTCTGGAACCTGTACCTGCTCCTCTTAAACCTGCACCTGCTTCTCTAGAACATGCACTTGGTCTTCTTGCTTCTTCTTCCCATGATCCATGGGCTTGCCCGTCAACTTGTATAGACCATGCTCTCTAACTCCAAGCACAAAACCTGCGAAGCTAGAGCCTCTGGGTCTAAGTCTTGTCTCTCCATCCTGGAATAAGACCTCAAACCCCTTCTTCTCAATCACTGAGATATATATCACGCTATATCTGAGTCCTGGTACAAACAGTACATCCTGGACCCGCATCACTCGTCCTGACTCCATCCTCAATGGCACAACTCCTGATCCTCGGATATCCTTCTTACTCTTGTCACCCAACACCATGTGCAACTTCGAGTCCCACTCAGCTAGAGTCTCGAAAACCTCCTATGACCTTGTCATATGTTTCAACACACCATTGTCCATGTACCATCCATCCTCATCGATAGTACCTTGCAGGAAATGAGAGATCATAGCACATTCCTCCTCCTCCAATCTCCTAGTGAGAGCATCTATCTCAACAGAAGTGGCAACACCTACAACCTGCTTCCCTTTCTTCTTCCCGCCATCTTCCATCATCTTCTTCATCGGACATCTCGATGAAAAATGACCCATCTCACCACAGTTGAAACACTTGACCTTACACAAGTCCTTCTGCTTACCCTTCATTCGTGCTGCAAGTGCCACGCCATCATCTGCCCTCTTCTTCGGATGAAGATCCTTGTCTCACAATTATTCTTCAATGAAGTCGACCCACTACCTATTCCACCCTGGCAACGATCCCCTTGATGAATGGCTTCCACTCTAGAGCAAACCTTGTCAAGGCAATCCTCACCATATCAAAATCTGAAATAGTCACAGCAACGACATCAAACTCATCTTTGACCTGAGACAACCTCGTCAAATACGAAGTCACTCCTTCACCCTGCAACATCTTGGTGGACTTCAACTTGTCCTCCAATACCAATACCCGGTTCTCGTTCTCATTCTGGAACAAAATTTGAAGAGCCATCCACATCTCCTGAGCGGAGTTCTTCCCAGACAAATGTGGTATTAGGGAGTCCTTCACACCATCTAGGATGATCAATCTTGCCTTCGTATCCAATTCTTCGTACACTTCTAGCTCTGTAGGGTCAATCGGCTTCTTGATGGCTTTCTCGGCAAACTCCTAGATCCTGTTGACCTGTAAGACCAACTTGATCCTTTCTTTCCATGGACTATAGATGGAAAACCCTTCCAACCTATCCTCATACCGGAGACCAACCTACAACTTCAATAATGTAGTGAGCCCTTCACCTACAACATGACCAACTCCCTCTTAAGTTGTACTTCGTTGTGCAACCTTTCATTCATTGTCTCTCAAAGTAGCTCAGACACTCTCTGATACCATGTTGAATTTCGGAATTTCCACAACCCTAGTGTCTAGGATAGAATCTTAAAATCTCTGACTCTACCAAACCAAGGATCTCAACAAAGCTACTAAGCACAGTGGAACAATATAATGCAGTAAACCAATCATGTGCACAATAAGAACAATAACAACAATATACGTAACCCAACTTCGTTATATTATCAACATATAATACAACAGTCTAGGGCTCCTGTACCAGGGATAATGGCCCTCAAATATCTACAAGTACAAGAATACAAGATACAATGACAATCTCATTTCTCTAGTGCACAGTCACAGCCTCTATGTCGTATCTCGTCCTGTTGACCCTTTGCTTCCAATATGCTCTCTAGCTGCCCCTTAATCCATCAAGAAACAACCCATAGAGACTTCAGGAGGGTTGCCACCTATCACTCCTACAATGAACACAGGCCCATCAGTCTGTTCCTCTAGGTTGGCCAACACCTAAGCTCCAAGTTGCCAATCTAGAAGCTTCTTTCGTCCATCAAAGAGCTACACATTAGGCTCAACTTTTCACCCATCTTCAATTGTCAAGCTCTCTTTATGACTGTTTGTCAAGGGATACTCTTGGACACCAACACGTTGCCCTCCAACAATCCAATGATGCCCAATACCTCTATCAATAATCCACTATAGAATCTGCTCCTAGTTAGCGTCTCTAACCACCTATGTCAACACTAACACATGTCTTCCACAAGTTACAACTTATACCATCCCACTGTCCAAACTAAGACCTACAATTCAACATGAAAACATACCTTCATGAGCTAGTGCAACTGTTGAAGGTTGTCAATCAGGTTAGGGCATCAACACAAACCCAATCATCCCTCTCCAACTACTGCAACAGTCCTCAAAAACAATGTGACTCCCCTTCCTTGCTTTGTTGCCTCCCACGCTGCCTATTCCCTTGTCAATGCACATAGTAATAGACCTTACAGCCCCTCTAGCAAGCCTAGAACAAGCTTACGGTGCATCTGTAATGCCTACAAGGTTTGCGACCTATTGAAATAGGGATAAACCACCCTCAATATAGCACCAAACAGCCCAAAAACAATTTGGCTAGCCTCTATTGTACATCAGCCTTGACAACCCCACAAAAAAAACCCTAAATCAGTCCTTGTGTTCCTCGGCCTTCTCCTTCCCATACTACAGCTACCACAGGTGATGATTCTCCTTAGAATTGTTGTTCTTGGATGCTCTAATATTAAAACTTGACTTGATCCATGTTTTCTAGAAGATTCACACTCTGACATATTAATACCCTTTAATTATTTCATTTCTCTAAGTTTAGACTTAGGGTCTTCATTAAAATAATTAATTATTTTAATAAGTCATGAACCGAGAGGAATTTCCACAAATTGTTTATGGGTTCTTTGGAATGTTGTTGTCTAAGCCTCCCTGCAAAGTTTGAGACTTGGAACACTTATGGATGCCACAAAATTCAACATCATCTCCATCCATCACATGTCTAAAATGCTCCATGGTTTTGGCCCAAACATCAATGGGTGCAAAACCCCAACCTTGGGTTCCAAGCCCACAAATGACTTTTGTGGCACTCCAACCTCCAAGCCCCGAACCCTTGGGCTTGGAGTACCTCCCAAGCTATCAAAAATCAACACTCCTTAGCAAGGGAGGTGCTTCCAAGATTAGGAAGTAACTCATCATCGTCATCACTACTCACAATACTCGCCCAACTCCTAGAGCTCACGACTGCAGCAATCCCTGTAACGTGAACTACGCCTCTCTTGGAAGTGTCACTGTCACTGGAAGCATCATGCTTCTTCTTCATCTCCTGAAATGTCTTCCATTCTCTCCATGATTCCTTCTTGATAGTTGTAGGAGCACCCTTGCTCCCCACCAACCACGCGCTCTTCATGCGCTGCAAAGTCTCCCTCTGAACCTGCAAACTTCCTCTAGAACTCGACTCTTCCTGAGTCTTTGGAACCTAGACCTTCTTCTCTGGAACCTGTACCTGCTCCTCTTAAACCTGCACCTGCTTCTCTAGAACATGCACTTGGTCTTCTTGCTTCTTCTTCCCATGATCCATGGGCTTGCCCGTCAACTTGTATAGACCATGCTCTCTAACTCCAAGCACAAAACCTGCGAAGCTAGAGCCTCTGGGTCTAAGTCTTGTCTCTCCATCCTGGAATAAGACCTCAAACCCCTTCTTTCATCCATCAAAGAGCTACACATTAGGCTCAACTCTTCACCCAACTTCAGTCGTCAATCTCTCTTTATGACTTCTTGTAAAAGGCTACTCTTGGACACCAACGCATTGCCCTCCAACAATCCAATGATGCCCAATACCTTTGTCAATTATCCATTGTAGAATCTACTCCTATTTAGGGTCTCTAACCACCCAAGTCAACCCTAACACATGGCTTCCACAGGCTGCAACTTATACCATCCAACATTTCAAACTAGGACCTACAATTCAACATGAGAACATACTTTCATGAGCTGGTGCAACTGTTGTAGGTTGTCAATCTGGTTAGGGCATCAACGCAGACCCAATCAGCCCTCTCCAACCACTGCAACAATCCTCAAAATCAATGTGGCTTCCCTCCCTTGCTTTGCTGCCTCCCACACTGCCTATTCCCTTGTCACTACACTTAGTAATAGGCCTTACGGCCCCTCCAACAAGCCTGGAATAGTCCTGCGGTGCCTCTGTAATGCCTATAGGGCCTGCAGCCTATTGAAATAGGGATAAACCACCCTCAATTTAGCACCAAATAGCTCAGAAACAATTCGGCTAACCTCTATTGTACCTCGGCCTTGACAATCCCACAAAACAGACCCTAAATCAGTGCTTGTACTCCTCGGCCTTCTCCTTTCTGTACTACGGCTACCACAGGTGATGATTCTCCTTAGAATTGTTGCTCTTGGCTGCTCTAATAACCTCACACATGTGACTAATATATACCCTCATATGTGGCTCCAACGAATTCCTTGAGAGCTTGTCTAGTTGTCATAAGGTCTCCAACTACTAGGCCGACCTTAACCAAGCCCACACAATATCTTCAAAAATTCATAACTCATTGTAGACAACTCGGAATTCGACGATTTTCGTTGCGTTGGATTCTCCTCAACATCCTCCCTCTATCATCTCCATCCATAACAAATCTAAAATGCTCCATGGTTTTGGCCCAAACATCAATGGGTACAAAACCCCAACTTGGGTTCCAAGCCCACAAATGACTTTTGTGGCACTCCAACCTCCAAACCTCAAACCCTAGGGCTTGGAGTACCTCTCAAGCTATCAAAAATCAACAACAAAGAGCTTTAGGTTGATGCAGAGCATGTGCAGGCCCAGTTGTACGACTTGTTTTTCAGAGGCAATTCACTGTCGGACTTGCCCTGAGTGAGGGTAATTTCCCTCAGATTATTTTTGCTAGTATTTTCTCTACAGGATAGCCATATTTCGGCATCGAGATCATTGTATTCCGAATTTCTCACTGTTGCATAATAATAAAAATCCTTAGCTGATGCACTGGTTTTTCCAAGTTGGGTTTTTCCTGGGACATTTGTACAAAAATAATTGTCATATTTTTGTGTGTGCTATATTTTCTCAGTTTTCAGCGCTATTTTCCTCTGCAATTTAATTGTGAAGATCACAATGTGATTTATTTGATAATTTCCGTAGAAAATAAATTGTTAAATAAATTAACAATTAGAAAAATAATTCCTAGTTGTTGTGATAGATTAAAATTTCACACATCAAATTCCAACCTCCTTATAAACTTATTGCCTAATCTATCTCATCCTAGACTCTATTCTCCCAAAATCTATTCTTTTGGTGGGAATCCACTTCAATTTCATCCATAAACTCTCTTGCCCTAGTTGTTTTCCGTAAGAGGGAAACCCTAGTTTTATTTTTCTTCCACTTTGGGGCTTCTTAAGGGTTTCATGAGCCTTGACCTTGCTAATTTACATTCTTGGAAACCTTTTCTCCTAGTCTTGACCTTTGGATACTCCAACACTCAATAAACTTCTCAAACCCTATGCCTTGTGCTTGTAGCCCTAGGTCTCTACATAGAAAGCGAATTGCCTCCTATTGAAGCCTTGATCCTTTGGTGTGTCTTTGTTGTAGAAGGTCTAGCCAAATCACCTAACACTTTATACCTAGAATATCATACATAGGTGACCTCTATCACATACTGGGACTCCTCCCATCGGTGAAAATCCATAAAAAGCAAGGTGTTTTGGTTGTGGTGATAGTGGGCCACTACCCCATTGTTGTCTCTTGGTCTAGTTTATGCGTTGAAGGGTTTCCCTCTCAAAGGTTTTGTGGCAACAAGTCTTTTGGACAAATTTGTTTTGTGCAAAGGGTAAATGGGACAATTATTGTACTAATGTCAAATAGTTTGATTGAATGATGGGCACGATGATGAAGTAGGGGAAGAACGTTAGTTGTTGCATGCCCCTCTTCCACGACCCCAAACGAAAGCTTATATGCCAATTCATCGGTATGGCAGTCATCCAGATGGCAGTGCCACCTAATGAAACCTTGACTAAACTGAGAGGGGGGGTGAATCAGTTTAGTCCATTCATGGACATTTTCATTAAATTCATGAACTGAAACACTACATGAGCAGCTTAACAAATAGTGACCAGCAAATTGAATATGTGAACAGCAAGTAATAAGCAGACCAATACATCACATCAGCACATAATAATAATGCATATGGACACCAGATATAATTGGAAACCCGGGAAAAAACCACGATTTTATTATCGTTGTGATGCAAAGGTAAGCTCATACTCCTTATTACATCTGATTTTCTATAGGCTCCAACCTACAGAAGGTTGCCACCTCAAATTTCTGCAAGCTACAACATGCAAGTAAGCTCCAACACCCATATGTTTTCTGCATGCTACAACCCACAGGAAGCTCCTACCTCAACTAGCTCCAAATGAACATTTATCAAGACACAACTTGAAAGGAGACCATAATCCCCTCACACAAAATGAAAACAATATGTTGATTTACATGGTCATCAATTCAGCATACGTCCATTTTTATTTCTGCCTCTTATCCTCTTCAAATTTGTTTCACATCAGCTTCATGTGTGTAAGGTAATCTCATGCATAACATCTCAATCAACTCTCACACATTATCCTACTCTCTAGCTGTCCTCTCCAACTTTGCACACAATTCGTATATGAACATTAATGGTTGTTCATGTTCTACTCACACGAATATGAAATGACAAAACTTGTCTCTTTGCATTCCAAAGGTGTCGTTTCAATTCCAAAACTGCTTAAATTCTTGAATATTAAAAAACATAAAATGAATTTCATCATATCCAAATGTCATGCATTCATATTCTTCATGTCAATAAACAAATAAATAACATGCAATAATACAATATTGTATTCATATTCACGTAGCCCTGCATCGCAATATTTTCTCCATGTCTTTGCCTTGCATTGGAGCAACTTTACTTCTTTCACAGCAATCATACAAATAGTTAAGTAAAATGCAGATAGAACATATAAGTGGATCTTATAGAAGACAAATCAGAAACAGGAAAAATGTGGTGGTGCGTTACGACGGTCAACAAGATGCTTCAACCAGCAAAGTCTCCTTGGTCAGCCAACCCAGAATGTGTCACAACAGTCCTCCAATCAGCAAACGAGTCAACCCAAGTCAACAAAGATCACGTGAGAAAAGTCAGCAGAGGCGGCAAGCTAGGAATGGCAAGTGACAGTTGGTCAACCCTTTGACCTCGATTTCTGTGCCAAACAGTACGACCTTCCAAAATCGAACTTCTCACCAAATTTCAGCCCAATTGGACCATGCATTGACCAAAGTCAACGCTGGTCAAACTTTCTGCAAAACCCTAACTGCAGAAATTCGTCCTTCAGCTCAGCCGTACAGATTTGTCCTTCTTCTCCTTCACACGTGTGGGCTGAACTCGTCCTCCAAGGAGCTCGTACTAAATCAGATGAGAGAAGAAGATGTGAGTTGTGTTGTTGTGAAATGCTCTCCAACTTTTCCTGTATTTATATCCATCATTGGGGCGTGTGACACATCTGCTGGGGGTGTGAAACCTTAAGGCCGACCTGCACATATAATTTATTAAGAATAATAAATTCAAAATAAATGTTCTGCTCATCGGATTAAGACATTATATATGGATTTTACACCTCTCCGAAAGAGGAATCCAACAAAAATATTAGCCTCTTAATCTGAGCATCATAACATGGATTTTGGACCTAGTTGTCCAAATTTAGCACTCCCTCTCAACTAGGGAGAACTCCATCCATCAGTGCAATCAAACATCGTGTCATCGTATTAACGCTGTGGCCTCTTTCGTTCCCGAAACGAAGTGGAGTCGATCACAGACATCATCCACAGTGACCTCATCAGTCCGAGTTCAAAACCTCTATCAGACTCACAAAGAGTCTCCAACCAACCCGAAGTTGGTTCATCTGACCCGAAGTCAGGCAGAGGTCCCGGACCTCACTAAACTTGATCCCAGATCAAGTGGTTGGACCGTGCCATCCTAGATAGAGAGTACGGCAATCTCTGATGCGTCCATCAGTCTTTGCTAATAGTCTCTAGCTTTTCCCACCTCATTGGCCAAATGAGAGGTACTTCCCATGAGCCCTGAGCTCAATGGGTAGGATGCATACGGGGCACAGATAAATGAGAGGCGAACCAGCTCAATAATCACAAGGGTGGGGCAGAAGCATTATGAGTGCTTATAGCTCAGAGAAGCTATCCCCAAAGCCCCCCAGAGCTCCCAGAGCTCATCGTCCAACAGGACCCACATCATAGGGTCGTTCCACGACACCAAGACTCTCACGAAAGGTTAGGAACTTGACCTTCCCAGGGGCCTTAGTGAGAATACTTGTATACACAGCTCATCGGTTCTATCAGATCGAGCCTTACGGCGCCTCGCTATACCATATCCCGGATAAGTGGTGCCTGATATAATATGCTTGGATCGGTCGTGGAACACGGGATTCTCGATCAAACGAATCCCACTAGTTATCTGAGTATCAGTGGTATCCGTGTCCAGCGGCTCCACTAAAGGCTTTTTGCAGCAAAACTGCTTCACAATAGGCCATGCTACTTGACATGTGTTCGGCCTGCGGTGCTCAAAGCCACCGGCTGCTGCTTCTTGCTCATGCAGAGGGTGACGGAGAGCCAAGGTCATGAGCATCCGTAGACTTGTTTGATCCACCACACTGCCCGACCAATCGGCATCAGTCACGGGTATCACACTCGGCAGTGTATCTCAGCCCATGGTTTATCGTGCCCTGAAGATATCTCAGAAGATTCTTGGCACCAACCCAATGAAAGTGATGAGGCTCAACCATCTGTTGACTCAAAGTGTTCACTGCAAAACATATATCCGGTCGGGTGTTCACTAAGAACATCAAAGCTCCTATGAGTTGACGATGCTCAGTAGGATTGGCCAAGATAGGCCCAGCAGCGCTGCCACTCAACTTCTTAAAGTTGAGTTCCATCGGTGTCGACACGGACTTACAGTCCACCATACCAAATCTTTCCAGAAGCTTCACAATGTATTTTCCTTGAGAAAGGAAAATCTCTCCAGGTCTCTGCCAGACCTCCAGGCCTAGGAAGTAGTGCATCGGTCCTAGGTCCTTCATCTCGAACTCAGCAGCGAGCTCCCTCTTACATTGATGAATGAGAGGGTCAGCACCTGTCAGGAAGAGGTCGTCCACATACAGCACTAGAATGAGAGGCTTCCCCTGCACAACCTTGAAGTAAAGGTTCGGATCAGCATTACTTCGAGTGAAGCCCGGCTTCATCAAGTAACTATCCATCCTCTCGTACCAAGCTCTGGGTGCTTGCTTTAACCCATAGAGGGCTTTCTCCAACCTGCAGACATGAGTGTCTCGATCCTGAACTTCAAATCCCAGAGGTTGTTCCACATACACCTCTTCCTTTATTGCACCATGCAGAAAAGCGGTCTTGACATCCATCTGATGAAGACTCCATCCTTGCGTAGCAACAAGGGCTATGATTGATCGAATGGTGGTATATCGTGCCATAGGTGCAAATATGTCATCATAGTCAATTCCTTCCTTTTGAGAGAAGCCATGGGCAACAAACCTTGCCTTGAACTTTTCAGCACTCCCATCAGATCCATGTTTGATCTTGTATAGCCATTTCGCGGTGACAACAGATTTGTCCTTCGGTCTCGGGACCACATCCCAGACATCATTCTTCATTATGGACTCATATTCTTCGTGCATAGCATCCTTCCAGACTTGATGCTTTACGGCTTCCTCAAAAGATCCAAGTTCAAATTGTACAATAGTACTCATGGCAGCTAGATACCCTTGGTATCTACACGGCTTCTTGCTTTCTCGGAATGTCCCCCTTGGGGCAGCATGACCCTCAGCATCTTCGAGGGTGTCCTTGAGCCATGATGGTCTCTTTCCTAGTGAAGGAGATGGATCAATAGGGTCCATTGGTCCTTCAATATCAGGCATTGTCTCATCCTGCGGTTCTTCCAGATTTCCAGGCCTTTCTTCATGATTTTCTCCAGATCTTGGAAGATCTACTACTTTCTTCGGGGAAGCATCTTCGTCAAAGGTGACATCATGGCTTATCTCTACTTCCCTTTGACCAGGTACATAGACTCTATAGGCCTTAGAAGTCTCACTGTAGCCCACAAACATTCCTTTCTTCCCAGTAGCATCCAGCTTACTTCTCTTTTCTTCCGGCCACATGAAAATAAATAAGGACATCCAAAAATTCCTAAATGCTTGAGACATGGGTTTCTTACCGAGAGAAAACCTCTTCGGGAGTTTGGAGTCGAGAGCGGAATGAGGGCATCGGTTTTGAATGTACACAGTGATGTTGCGGCTTCTCCCCACAGCTTCGGTAGACCAGTGCATACCGCCTTTTGACGACTTCCTGATAGTTCTATTCTTACGTTTCGGCAACACCATTAACAGTGTCCTGCGGTGGTAGTCTCCTCTTAATGCAAAATCACGTTGCCAAAAGTCTTTGAACTCATTTGACTCATATTCAGTGCCATTGTCGGTCCTCAAAATCTTGATCTTCTTTCCGGTCATATTTTCCACCAAGGCTTTGAAGGTACGGAACCACATAAAAGCCTCATCCTTCTTCTTCAAGAAGTATATCCAGGTTTTGCGAGAGAAGTCATCAGTGAATGTCATGTAGTAAGAACATCCCCCCAGGGATGTCACGGGCAACATACCAGATAGATCAGAATGGACCAGTTGCAATATATCAGATGTCTTTGTGACACTTGAGGGGAAAGGTCCCCTTTTATGTTTTCCTTCAGCACAACCCTTACATACACCTTCATGATTATTTCCAAAGTCAGGCATCCCTGTCACCACCTTCCTTGCTTCGGGAAGGGCCTTGTAATGAAGGTGTCCAAATCTTCAGTGCCATAGTTCGGTTTGACGAATAGTATCACAAGTCATAGCTCCCAACGGACTCCCTCCAACCTGGTAGAGTGTACCAACTCTAAAACCAATTGAGATAGCTTCATTGAAGCTCTCCTTCCACATGAGCACCTTTCCATCAGAGAAAGTTACATTGAATCCTTTGTCTTCCATGGCAGATACAGACACAAGGTTCTTCTTCAATTTAGGTACATAGAGTACATCTTGCAAACATAGGACTTGTCCTTGAGACAAGTGGAGGGTCACAGTCCCTGTCCCTTTCACGGGATACGTGGCATTATCTCCAAGGATAATTTCTAGATTGGTATCCCTCTCAACCATGTCAGAGAGTGCTTCCTTGAAACCAGTGATGTGTCTTGAGGCACCACTATCGATTAGCCAGACATCCATAGTGTCGGGCGGAGATGTAGCAGAGAGAGCAGATACAAGAATATACTCATTTCTTTTATCAACAACATTAGACTCCTCATACATGGTATTTCTAGACCTTTTAGAAGGTTGATTGTTTCCACCAAAGTGAGCCTTCCTCTTTCCTTTGGATCTGTCATTTCTTCGATTCCCATTCCTTCGGTTGTTGTTGTTATCATCACTATCGGGAGAATCCTTTTTGAAGGGGCATTCTCTAGCATAGTGACCAGGCCTATGGCAAGTGAAACACTTGCCCTTCTTTTCTTGAGCCTTCGTTCTTCCTTTGTCCTTAGGACCACCAGAGTTCTTCTTTCGAGAATGAGCACCATAGGCAGCATTTCTGTCATTATCCAATTCCTTCATCCTTGTTTCTTCTTGCATACATCTAGACAGAAGCTCATCAAAGTTAGGAATGGTATTATTATTGAGAATGGTAGTTGTGAATACTTGCCATTCATATGGGAGTCCTCCAAGTGCGGTGAGAACCATCTCACGATCGGCTATTGTCTCCCCAATAGCCAGCAGATTGTTCCTTGTTTCGGTCAATTTCAGAAAGTAAGTTTGAACAGACTCATCCCGGCCCTTCTTCATATTCTTCAACTTATTCTTGAGGAATAGCACTTGGTTCACATTGTTTACTTTGAACATAAGGATCAATTTATCATGCATCTCCTTGGATGTGCCTAGCTCAGATATATAGGCAACCAGACTCTTATGTATGGATTCCCTGATCATCAGCTTTGCTTTGATCTCCCCCTTCTTATACTTGTTTTTAGCAGCAGCAGTAGCATTGGATGGAGGTTCTTGTATCTTACCTAGTACATGGTCCATGAGATCATGGTCTTCCAATTTGAGATCTAATATCATCTTCCAGGCATGGAAGTCATCCCTTCCAGTCAGCTTGTCATTCTCCTTGAATTCAAGACTTGTGGAACCCATTTCTTTCGGTGGTGATTGCTAAAGATAGAGTTTGTCTTCACCTCAGCTCCGATACCATGTAAATTTTTGTAGATGTTCTATGCTTGGAGCAACTTTACTTTTCTCACAGCAATCATACAAATAGTTAAGTAAAATGCAGATAGAACATATAAGTGGATCTTATAGAAGACAAATTAGAAACAGGAAAAATGTGGTGGTGCGTTACGGCGGTCAACGGGATGCTTCAACCAGCAAAGTCTCCTTGGTCAGCCAACCCAGAATGTGTCACAACAGTCCTCCAATCAGCAAACGAGTCAACCCAAGTCAACTCCAAAAAAGTCAACGCTGTCCAGAAAAAGTCAACGCGGTCTGCCGGCAAGCTAAAGGTCAACACGATTGGTCAGCAGCCTTTGAGCCTGCGATTTTCTTAAATCTAGGCCTTTAAAAATCGAACTTCTCTGAAATTGACCCAATTGGACCATGCATTATTCAAAGTCATGGCTGGTCAAACTTTTTGCAAAACCCTAACTGCAGAAAAATCGTCCTTCAACTCAGCCGTACTGTTTTGTCCTTCTTCTCCTTCACACGTGTGGCTGAACTCGTCCTCCAAGTAGCTCGTACTATCTCAGATGAGAGAAGAAGATTGATTTGGTCAAACTTTACGCATTCCACTTGCTATGAGAAATTCGTCCTTCACTCGGTAGTACAGTTGTCATCACTTCTCCTTCCCACGTGTGAGCTGATTCGTCCTCCAAGGAGCTTGTCCTAAATCAGAGAAGAGAAGAAGATGTGTGATGAGTGAGTGTGAAAATGCTCTCCAACTTTTACTGTATTTATATACATCATTGAGGTGTGTGACACATCTGCTGGGGGTGTAAAACCTTAAGGCCGACCTGCACATATAATTTATTATAAATAATAAATTCAAAATAAATGTTATGCTCATCGGATTAAGATAAATTTTATATGGATCTTACACTTCTCTGAAAGAGGAATCCAATAAAAATATCGGTATCTTCATCTGAGCATCACAACATGGAGTTTGGACCTAGTTGTCCAATTTTAACACATTTGCTATCATGGAGTCTTGCCTTTGCCTTGGAGTATTGCCTTTGCATCAGAACAATTCAACTCAATCAACATGCCAACATCAATGTTCTACCAAACCACCAATGTATATGTTCTTCCTTTGTCCCTTGTTGTTGCATATCTTGTTGCCCCTTTGCTTGTTGTTCCTTGAGTTGCTCCTCTGCCATGTTGTTTCTCTTACATACCTTGTTGCTACTCTTTGTATTTGTTGTTGCTCTTGTATACCTTTTTTGATCCTAATCTGCTCCTTTGCCATCAATGAAAATATTTCCAATAGTCTCCTCCTTTGGCATTGATGGCAACATAATTTTCCTCGCCCTTTCGTTCTGAGAACTGTCTTCCTTCCTCTGATTACCTCCCCCTTTGACATAAAATGGCAAGGGGGTTACAAATGTCTTGTAGGCTGTAAAAGAGTCCTCAGTGTAGGTACCAGCATTGCATTACTGTTTTCTAACATGCAATGCCTTGTTCTGCATAAACATTGTTGACATTATCATTGAATGGATGTTGCTCCAAAATGAACGTTGCTCTATATGACATATAAACATTGGAAGAGAGGTGCAAAGTATTGTTGTGAAAACATTATGAAAGCAAGAATGTTGTTGAGAGAGCACTTTGTAAGGAAAACATGGTATGAATGAGAAATGGATTATATTGAGCACATTATGATGATTTAAATCAATAGTTTTGATTTTCTAACAGAGTCTTGAGTACCAAAAAAAAAGCATCAACAAAGGCTTCAACACCCCTCAACAGTCTTCTTGAATGTGTGTCTAAGGTGCAGGTTTGTAGCAATTTCAAGAGTGCTTTTAACAAAATCCTTAATTTGAGCAATAATATTTTCCAGAAGTATGTACAACTTCCACTAGGACATGTTTATTTATATACAATCCCAGCCTAATCAATATCATTAGGAATCGGATCATCAACAAAATTGACAACCTGCCTATCATGTTAAAACCAATCTCTCCTTATTGCGCCTCTTTACTCTCCTCAATGCAAAGGTTGTCATAATGTCATCGATAGCATTAGACAATCTCCCTTTGATTACATCTCCGCAGCCATATCTACCTCAATTAATCCCATTCTTGACACAACGAATTAATCCTTCCTCACACATGCGTGATAATCAATGTGGAGGGATACCATATTTGATGGCATAATGCTAACAGCCAACACCTCCAAGGACACGTTAATAGAAAGTCAAGGGCATACTCAAGATATATCAAAGTTGACAAAATCTCAACATAAAACTTCAAGCAATAAACGCTCTTATTAAATGTATTAAAAAAAATGTAGGAGTTGAACTGAAAGCACATATATTAGCGTTGAAGTTGATGGAAAGCTAAGAAAAAAAATCATGCACCATACCTGCACCATCACTGCCATAACCATGTGCAAAAGCTTCCATAGTGATTACTTCCCTTTGTTGTGCAAATACTTGATTTATGTTGCATATTTCAGAGAGGTTTTGTATCATCACCAACCTGTGTCGGAGGAGAATATACACGCCCGCCCTCTAACACAAGACTCATTAGATTAGAAATAAGGGTTTTATGCGTGTTGGGTTCGATAAACAACTGCTCACTTTATCTCGGACAAGGCCCAAGTTGTCAGCAAGGCCAACACAATTCAGATTAGGGAGCTCCTCCACTTTGCAAGGCTTCCCTAGATAATACATTTTTGACGATAAATCCACTCGTATTCTTCGGGTGCTCGCTAAGCCCTAGACAACCAATTCCTCAAGGCTTACGCCCCAAGTTAGAACCTTCAAATTGTCCATGAGCTCCGAACAAATCATATTCGAATTTTTGAGACGGCTTATGTTTCTATTTCATTTCCCTTGGTCGCTGCCTCGGAAACACGAAAACCTAAGGCCCTATAGTGTAGCAGCTAGCCATGACAGTGAGGCCTATTTCTTTGATCGAAAGTGACGAAGGAGGTTGGTCATGACAAAGGAAATAGCTTTTCAACCATTGAAAGGAGTTCTCGTATTCTTTTGTTCTGCACCCGCCTATAACATTTAAACTCCCAGTAGAATCTGCATTGATTGTGATCACACTCACAAGTAAAAATGTTCATCATTATTCACTATGGGTGCAAACACCCTCCACAAACTTTTATGCTTTTTAAAATAAAAAAAATGATTGCATGTATCACTGCATTGTTACCAAAATTTGTGTATCTAATGCAACCTCACAGTATGTATTACTTGTTCACAATGTGCCTTTGCGTTTGATGTGTCCAGTGTCATCAAACTTGGTATGTGAAACCGTTCCATTCTCCACGCTATCAACTTCCATAGAGATCTCCGCCAGAGTGCCTCCGAAATCAGTCTCCCTGTTAAGAGTTTATCCTTTCAGCTGTAGATTTTATTTTGACGAGTGAAGAAGATCTGCACTAGGCTTCGTCCTTGTCAGGCGTTTTGGCGGATGGGTCGTCTATTCTTGTCAGATATTTGGGCAGATATATTTAACACGTACAAGCCTAGGTGGAGACAACGATAAACTATGGCAACGACAGACAACATCAACCCTATTTTGGTCGCTCGCTTTTTCTTGATTATTATTAGTAGCAGCAATAATATTAGGTCATAGGCTTGATCTTCTGTTTTCAGCTTTCCCCTCTACTGACAGGGAGGAATCCGCAGTTCCACGACAGCAGGAAGGCTTCTGTTCCACGTGACGAGAATCGAAGTCGTTGCATATCACCTCTGCATGAATATAATTCATTATCGTTGCATTTAACGTTGTCACCGCCACATAACATCCAGCAATATATAAACCCATAACTTTTCCACTTCCATATATCGACTGACAATCATATCTATAATGTTGTCATGTAAACGTTGCTCCAATTGAACAATATTATAACCATGCTCCAATAAAACATAAATGCTTCAGTATCTTTCCAATGCTAACGTCATAGGGTTCCAATATTAACGATCTTCGTGATAAATAAACGCATAACCATATTGATAAATAGCATTGCAGTGAGGCATTAAACTTGTTGCAGAACATTGTAAGGATGTTGGATGAACATTGGAATATATGAGGCATCAAAACCGTTGCATATATATACTATGCATATGTATGAGTCAACGTTGAACCACTATGAATTAATGTTGCATGCCGCATAGAATGAATCGTTACACATTTAACGCTCTGAACCCTGTAATAGTCTGGCAATGGAAATGATATAATATAATACTGGAATATTTTAACAACACTAATAATATCGACCACTAGAATTTTGACCAATGCAATACACTATCGATTTTAATTTCTATATTTTGAACGTGATAGTTGTTTCATCAATTACGCTAAGCTGAAAAACACATCATTTATTAAGGATGACGATGCTTCCCAATAGAGGATTCATGAGGAATAATGTAACACCAATGAACGTTTAATTCTGAACTTCTCCCCCCCCTTTTTTGTTCTGTTGACTGGCCTGATATGTGTGTAACACCCAATATCTATAAGACACCATAATATTTCAAAAGAGCACCGTCAATGGAGAATACTGCCACTTATCTATTGTTGGCATTTAACGGATCTCCAACATTGTTCTGATGTTTCTGTAACGCATATTGTTCTTTTCTATCTGTTGTTTTTTTCATGATTGCAAATAATATCGACTTTGTCACCTCAGAATATTGTCATCCACTTGTCCATCTGTGCACAGAAGATGTTGTTGCATCATTGATCTGTCGTTGCTAAGCGTTTTGCTCCGTTCACTCATGATTTGCAATTTCTCTTTAGCGTATGGAAATGTTTCACTTCTTCTCGAATGCATCAGTTGAAGGCACATTCTCCTCCTCATTCCTTTAGTTTTTTGGTGTACCTGTTCAAAAATTCTCCTCCAGTTATCCCTTCCATGGCTCCTGTCATCTTATCTTATATTCCCTTCAATTCAATTGAAATTTCAGTGAGATTTCAGTAACCGGAGATTGTGAATCTCAATTTAACAGAAATGCCAGCCTCTGTGTGCTTTTCATCTCCAACCCTTTCAATAGATGGTACATAATCCCTTTGGTGTCCATATAAGCCATCATACAATTTTCTTCCATTTGTGCAGCCTTTGAACTTTTTGTTGTCTTCCTCTCTTCGCAAGTTGTTGGTCCAGCAAACGTTCCCTCTTTTTTCCTAAAGGGCTGATAAGGTTTGATATTTAGTAGATTCAACAAACTACCACATCACCAATATCATTTTGTTTCTACTACACTATGTCAATTCCTTAGACTCTTTTCTGAATTGCTAAAATATCAATAAACTTGTACTTTTAGAAGTCGAACTATCAAAGTTTATCTATCCTTCACACCATGAATATTACTAATGCGGCATGCCCGTTATTTCTGACTGAATTTTCGTTGTATATAGAGTCATATATGTCTTCACTTAAGCTAGATAATTATCTTTACTTCACTATCCAACTTTCTTATAGTATGCATCCTTTGGTACCGGTAGAAAAATTAATGCCATCTTGGAATATGGAATATATTGTGAGATAGTAAAGATACAGGCCTTATGAAACTTCTCAGGCACAATATCTGTTGCATTTAGAACCATATCAATGCACAAGAGTGTCCGAACACTGAATATTGAAGAAGTGCTTTCTATATATCAAATGTACTTCAACAATATGGATTGTCACGAAATTATTGGGACTGCTCTCCCCGTTTGATGTTGTTACTCTTTTATCACTGACTGGATGACTGCCTTCATTTCCTTAATCAGCTCCCCCTGAGGCCAAGATGGCTTTAACTTGTTATTGAAGTCTCAGGATTTTCCTTTCACTTCCACACTTTAGTTGGCTGTCTTCGGTTGTCTTCATTTCCTTTTGGCTCATTGTTTGGTTTGTTTGGGGTTGCTTCCATATTTTGTTTAAAGTCCTTTAAAGTATATGATAGCTTGCAATATTTGGCTTTGTGGCCAAAGTTATCACATAAATAACACTTTATATGACCAAGAAATGGCGAAGTTGTTTTGTATTTTCTTTATTCATTTTTCTTTTTCTTTACATGAATATTGCATTCAACAACCTTGTGACCAGTCACCAAACTCATAACAAAGATAACAATAAACGTAGAAATGATTTGTGTACCTGGTGAATAATTGTCTTTTATGTTTGCTTGCTTGAGGAAGCCTTCTTATTTCCTGCATCTTTTGTTGGTTAGTTTTGAATTTCTTTCTCTTATATTCTGTTGCAACATTTCCAGGTTCATGACAAGAAAAACATGTGATATTTTTCGCAGGAGCTTTGAGGACGTGTAACCTAGTGTATGGACTAACACATTTGAACTAGTCTCACCCTCTGAGGAGAAATGTGAGGTTTCACCATCCTGCTGTTTGGTGCATTTTGGAACTCTACGTGTTGTTTGTTGCTCTGATTTGATGGATCAACGAGGAAGTATGAGGTAATCAGTTGGGTCATGCCTGGGTGGAGCATGGCATGCAAGAGTTGTGATTTGTTGTTGAAAATATCCCTAATGAAGATTGCTAAGCATCTTTGATTATGGTATCAAAAGAAAGTAGAGAGGGAGGCTCTCAAGTCCCTACAGAGACAATGATAGCATTCTTTGACCTCATAGTATAGGGGACATCGAAAATGAGGTGCATCTCCATCTTCGGCTCTTGAAGGTGGCACACTTGATAGATCCTATCAGATTGTGGTATATGGTGATCTATGTCTATTTGGAGTCAACATGAGCCGACTCGAAGTTGAACCAAAGAGATCTTGACCGATTTCATCCCATGGCTATGTGTATAAGAGGGGTGGACGATCATGCCATCACATAGCTCTACAAAATGCCCTAGGTAGAAAGACATATTCAAGCCCAGGCTTATCGAGGATGAGATCCAAGTAACTTGAATGTATAATATGTAAATATCCTCTTTGATAGCTTAGTTTAGTTTTTGTCTAGTCAGCAAGAGATGGCATGGTGCATTAAGGGAGAATTAGAATGGGGGATGGCACTTTGGGGAGATGGTAATTGTCTAAAGAACCCAAGATGCCTCTGAGAACCAATCTCTCTCTTGACCCAAGCATGGCCAAACTTTTCAATGGTTTTAAGGCTTTTGCAATTTCAATGCCAATCTTGTAATGATTTAAGTAGGCATGGGTTGAAAGGAAGACCACAAGACTAACAGACATACCAAGAATATTTATTAATGGTTTGTCTTTAGTGTTTGTCCAACCATCATATACAATGGATATCCCATATTTGGTCTAGTCACATGTAAATTGTCTCAAAACACTATAGATTTTTGTTCTTTCCTTGTCAAGTCCCATGGTCTTGGCATTGTCATGCTTAAGGCTTTTGTATCCTTAAGGTCATTGTTGATGGCTTGTGACATTTCATGCCAATAAGGTGAGAAGAACATTGAATGGTATGCCACATGCATAGAGAGGCGTGCAAATTTTTGCAGCCACCTCATCCCCGCAACTTCACTCAAGGAAATCTGCCATTGTTCTAGTCCTCGAATGCATAACAAAGAATATACTAGCATAGATATGTTGAGAATTTTGAGGGCTAGAGATTATTATAAATTCTCTTCTCGATAATTACTTGTGAGCTTGCTTGAGTTACTTATGTCTTTCTTTTCTTTAGCTTAGCTAGTCTTTCATCAAGTCAATTATCAAAATGCATGGGACACACAATTAGGCTCCTAGAGCCAGGGCAAACCTCTCCCTCTTGGAGAGGGAGACCCGCAAATAATTCTTCTTATAGATCTTCAAATGACAAGTACCATGACCCAAACTCAGACCTTAGACTTAGGAATGTCTCCAAGATCTTGTCACTGCCCTTTCAAACTTGATTATTCTCTTCTTCAACGATCTGCTCTGTTCTGCACTAGTGAACTCAATCTCCAAGATTTTCTTGATGTATTGTGGTAGGGAAGGTAAATCACAGATTTGCCTTCCTCACTTTTATTCTTCTTTTAGAATGCTTTCTCTTTATACCTTCCTTTCTCTGTCTTTACTGTTCGTAGCCTTCATTCAAATTGTCCTTAGACTTTATATACTTCAGGATCTTTGTTTTTACTCAAAAAACATGAAACGGTAGTATTATTCTTACACCCTTTTCTTGTTCTAGTATCTGAACTATAAGATGTAACACATCCGCAAATGCCACAGGTAAATGCACTTATTATGTCACTTATAAGCTGCGACACATCCACACTTATACTTCAGGTATCCGCAAATATATTCCAGGTAAACTTCAGGTATACGCAAATATGATTCTGGCTTAGATTAATCCTCACAGCATCAACGTTATATCAAACAGATAGTCCTTCAAACTTCAAACTTCACACAGAACAATCTTTCCAAAATCCGCACTGAAGCTCCCTTAGATTATCCGCAAACTGTCACTGGGTTGCCCGCACTGTATATGATGTATTGAGTTGACTGCACTGTGTTGACCGCACTGTGTATTATCTGCACTGTTAGTTGCAGAGATCACGTTCAAACTTGCTTGCAATATAACTGCATGACTGTGTATATATATAGGACACAGTCCTTTAAATAGGCCAACCATACAGCTGTGTATTTAGGCCGACTTGTCCATGGTGAATTAGGCTGACTAGAGTAAGTTTATTCCAGCATTGAAGAGGCATTTTTCCACTGCATTTAAAGCTTGTCTTCCATTGTTATTAAAGGGTTGTTGTGAGCTTCTTACACAAGGTCTTGGAGCATATAGCTAGACTAGATCTGACACTTAACTCAAACCTAATGGACATCAAGAAGAAGTCCATCTATTTAATAAATCATGCTCACAAAACACATGAAGCAAATACAACATATACACACACACACACACACACACATATATATATATATTATTTTGACTTCTTCTTTTACATAAGTACATAATTACATAGTCAACATGAAGACCGACCTAGTTACACTTTTCAACAGGATATGCATAGAAAGACCTGCAAATTTTTGCAGCCACGTCATCCCTACAATGGGGGTTTGTAAATTTTGTGGTTCCATCCCCTTTCATATAGTACCAATAGCCTGCAAGCCAATACTAGCAAGAACTTGTTACTTGACAGGGGCCAAGATGTCTGGAGACACTCCCATCAATGGTCATTTTGGGGTCCCACACTTGGGGGACGCCTACTTGTTCAACCTCATCATAGCGGGCCAATATTAATTAAACAAGTACAATCTTTATCCCACTATAGTTTTAAATCTGTGACCTCGAAGGAGGAAACACGTGTCCTTAATCAAAGGGCTCACTCAAGTTTGCACAAGGAGTGCTCCCTATTTGGGCAGTGAGCAAGTTTTTTTACAAAGGAGTGTGCTCATAAAAATCGCACTCAGAAGTGAGCATTTAGAAAGCAAGTTTCCAAGGGCAATTCCTAAATGCTCCCTCTGGGAGCATGTTTTGAGATCGAAGCGTTGGTTGGTTGCTATGTCACAAGGTTCAATGAACTTCAACCTTGAGGTTCAAAATTCGGTGAACCTAAAGATTTTTTTGAGATTCGGCGAACCTCATGACCATTAACCAAGTTCATAGCTCAAGCTCATGACCTCATGTTGCAAGTCAAGCTAATAATCTATCCTTCTAAATACTAATTTCCAAGTCCATGATAGCATTTTTTATTTTTATTGATGTTGATTTCTTACTATTTTATGCTATATTTCATTTTAAAGTTTATATATATATGGACGAACCGAAAGTCGAACCTCATTCAAAATTTCAAACTTCATCAAAAAATTTGAACTCGAACTAAGCCAAATCATTGTTGAACCTGAACTCGAACCCAAACCATGTGACTTAGGTTGCAACCCCACTTCCAAGTTCCAACAGATGTAAGACTGGCAGACCCTGATGAAATTGAAAGAGGGGGGGCTTACCAATGGGGACATTCCTCCCCTTCTTATACCCCTTCCCTATTGCCTTTGATTGAGCCATGACTGTTGTAAAAAGAAAGAAAATTGCATTTTTGTAAGGTCATGCACGTAAACAAAATGGACTAGCATACTGTTGTAGCAAAACTAGAAAAAAAAGGAAGGGAAATCCACTTACCTGTACCTTCAATCACCTCCAAAAGTTGTCAATCTCCTTTGTTGGCCGCTCACACAGCCCTACATCACCCAAATAGCAAACCAAAATAAGCAAATGCAACCCAAATCCGGAATTTAGAAAGTGCGTAGGTCATTTTTTGATGGACACGTGTCTCAAAATTGGGACACGATTTTGACACGTGCCTGACACGAGTTTGACTCGTGTCCCTCATCTCGGACATGAATCAAACTCATGTCGGGCACGTGCCAGCCTCAAACCATGTCGAACAAGAAGGATGCGCGACACGTAGTGGGTGGACGTGTCAGGTGAATTACATATACATACATACACACACATATATGTTGCACGGGGACCCTTCCCCACCAAAAAATCCCTCATACCTGACATTCCCGCGTACCAGGGACTTTTACAAGGGTTAGGAACGTCCCCAATTTTTTAGGGACTTGGGGATTTCCAAGCCGTTCCCAATCCGTAACGAACTTATTTTGGGGACTTTTCGGGCACTGTTATGTCGCCCCCAAGGAAAAAATGGTATGTTTGACCTGATTTTTACTAGGATTACTTTGTTGTTTGGATGGATTTTCTTGTTGTTTTGGATGAGCTTTTGGCATGAAAAAGTTGTTGTTTATGCTAACTTCCAATGGTAACCGCTTAAAATACTCTTGTTCAGTGTTGAAATTTATTTTCTCCTCTCTTTATCACTTAATTGTCTAAAGCAATAACCCTCACTGTTGGACTTCAACCTATACTATTGCTTAAAAACGACATCACTTTAGAAATAATTAAGAAGTTTGCTAACCTTTAATTCTTGTGGCATGAATCAAGAGCACAGTTATTGTTGATGAAAACCTTCTAGTTTTGTCCTAAAGGTGAAGTAGATTGTCTTTGAGACTGTTCCTATGTGTCACATTTAACAAGTTTCTAAACCCACTCCTATCATATAGGAAAGTTGTTGAATTGCGTTTATCATTATTTGAGAGGAATTGTTGGGTTGCTACTTTGTTGTGTGTTGTCCTAGTAGCCACATATTCTTTCCCTCAAACAGTGAAGGTTGTATGGATGTTTAAAGGTTGCCAGCAGTGACTCATTTCAACACATTTCCTCTTAGACTAATGTTTCCAAAATTGTTCTTTGCACTTTCTTTGTTCAAGAATAATCAACCAGGATTCAAGTTTGATTTACATGTCAAACTAATGTAAAGAAACCACACTATGTTTAAGGCTCTAACACACTTTGAAACTTTGCTAACTATGCCAAGGAAGTTGAATTTGTTTAACTTGGCCATATTAGTAGCAGTGATTGTAAGAAAGGCCCTTTTTGTTTTCACAGGATTGGGAAAATATCTAGTGTGGTTGACCAATTAAACTTGGCTTTTATTTGATAAACCTAACGGAAAGGGTCAATTTAGGTGTTGAGATTGGCAATATTAGGAATTTGATCCAAGGCTTGATTTTGACAAAATTAGCATGCTTGCTAACTAGGATAATAAGGCGAATTAGTTAAATGCAAGAATGTCAACCAAGAATAGTAACACTCAATCTGCTTTTGGATTTGACCACAAATAACAAGAAAGACAACTAGCTCTAGTAATTCAGCCTAGGTTTTTTATTTGACATTTATGGCAAGACAAATTAGGTCTTTGAAAGGTCAAACTAGGAAGAGTTAGTGTTTTAGCGCTAGGCCATTTGTACCGTCATATAGATGGATACCCTCCAACTAACTACCATGTGTCACACTAGAAGAATAGTTCACTTGCTCAACACTACTCTTGATTCATCATCCTTCAACTAAAAGCTTCAACTTGAATTTAGATTTGAGATTATGTATTTGGTTTTGTAATTATTAATATGTGTTTCGGATTTCTTAGCTAGTTCAATGTTTATAATTTTATTGCAATGATGTATCTATTATTTATAATTTATCTTTATGCACACAGTGAATATAAAATAATAATAATAATATTTATTATTTTATAATTTATATATATTATTGTTGTCCCCAACTTGTCGGCCCCATGAAAATTTGGGGGTGTGCTCTAGCCGTATTGGAAACTCGTCCCCCCGTCCCCAGAGGCAATGCAACACACACACACACACACACACACACATATATATATATATATATATCTTTGACCCTTTTTTTAATATTTTTTTATAACTCTTCTTTTTTTATATAATGGCCAAAGGATGACGTTTTTTTTGGCTGCGTTATAGACATTAGAATTGGAAAAACTCCAAAAATTTTGAGAGTGTGGCTAAACCCCAATGAAAGGCCTGGTGATCAAAAAATGCAGATCTGATACCAATGTAGCAAATAGAGTTCGTTCACGAGTTAATTAATCCAAAATAATTGGAATATAGTAAAGAAGTCCATATAGGAGTAAAAAATATATTATATATTGTGTGAATGAATGATATGGTATGAATACAATGAGGGCCCCATTTATATACTAGGTGGGAAGTGCCCTTTCATAAGAGTCATGTATGTTGGTGGGGTCGTATCCTTTCATATGTGCCCCTTTATTAATAAATTATGATTTATAATATATATTTATATTCATAACACTAAGGTATGTGGGAGATGGTGAGTTGATGTTAATTGGTTAGTTGATTCTAACTGCGCAAGGGATGCTAGTGCAAAGAAAAGTACTTCCAGTTGTTGCTTCAGTTAGAGTTTAGGAGTGATAGCTTGGTTCAACAAGAAAAGGGTCTCAAATGGCAGTGAGTTCGACAAAGGCAGAGTAAATGGCAGCCAACACTGTTAGTTGTGAAGCCATCTAGCTTCACATATTGATAGCAAAGCATACAAGTTACCGTGGTCTATTTTAAGTTTTTAACAATTAAAGTTGTATCAGACTGTCTGAAATCTAGTGTTCCATGATCACTCCAAGCATATTGACATCAAGTACCACGTTCTTCAAGACAGGGTTCAGAAGGGAGTTAGCATCTTCAGAAAGATCGGTGGATTGCAGATATCTTGACTAAGCCTCCAACAAAGGGAAGTATGAGATGTTCGGGGAGAGACTAAGGTTGGTATAGAACAATTTCCTTGCTAAGAATGAGTTCAATATTTTACCTTGTTTAGGTCGGATAGCCTTCTTCGCAGCTCCAGGTGCACACAGTCAGATAGTACAACAGGAGGTCTATCCAGCTACAGCAGAAAGGGCACATTTAATGTAGGTTCATACAGCAGCATTTTGCCGTGCACAGCAGAGTATGAGGGGACATAATTATGTAGGAGAGAAGACCTATCTTAGTATATTTCCACTTTTGCAACCTTCAGTTAAACTCAATTAACTGTTGTTCCAGAACTAGCAAATTCCAGTCGCTGGTTCAGTGCTAGTTCAGTTCAGTTCATCTTTCAGTTTAGTTATATTTTATGAATGACTTCTATTTCCTACTTAAGAGTCTAGGCACTTTACATGAGGAAAGGGTTGGTTATAGCATAGTTCTCTAGGAGTGTAGTTATTTCCATTAGAGCACATTAGCCCAGGTATTCTCACATGCAAAGCTAGGCACAACAATAAAAATCAGAATTAGAGTATTAGGGTTAGAATTTCGTACCTAACCTACAGTGAACTGATTTAGGGTTTGTGATTCTAAACTCTAAGTGATTTCCTTTTCTATAAAGGAGATACAGGAAGGGCCACTGAGATGATTAGCGAGTTTGTGTGTTTGAGCTATAGCATTAGAGGCTACAGTTTTCCAGATATAATAAAACAGTGATGCAGATTTGAGATCTTTGCTTTCCATTATATTTTTTTAGTGTTTCCAGCAGCATGTGTTTCTAGATTCTATTATTCAGAGATAGCAGTTTTGATAGGTTTCAGTTTTTAAGCTATCTAGGGCTTATTTATCATTTGAGTGCAGAGTCAGCTTATCATGGCTTGAGAAATTTCAACATGAGACTACATGGTATCCAAGAATATTTGGCAAGCCAACATCTTCGCATGCTCGTGAATTGTTCAGTCAAGAAAGACATCAAAAATAAGTCTTTGGTAAGGGATGTGCACTTGGCAGAGACAGCCCTACTCAAGTGTGTCATTTCAAACTTGCTGTAATCAAGAGGTAGGTCCTTAACCACTGGCTTCATGCTGACAGAGATGAAATCTGATCACGGTAAAACTCCCAATCCAATAATCCAGTTTTGATTTAGGCTAAAGACGTCAACCATCATACGCAGCAGTAAATTAAAGAAACTTTAACTACGACGGTACAGCTTAACAAAAGATATATAACACCCTGGCTATATAATGGTGCATATAAACACAGATCAGCACAAACATTGAATTCAGTATACCATTCTGCATGAGCCCTATATCATAAATCTGAATACACAATTTTTTATAAACATTCATGCAATAACTAAGAGTGTAGGATGTCATTCTATGGTACTCATAATTTTAATCGAACTTGCAAAATCAAACAGAAGAGAACCCGTTCAGGGTCCTATGTATGAATGCCCAAGTAAAAGAGACAAAAAGAAACAAAGAAGCTCTGGGCTCTGAATTTGCAATTAGTTTATACCTCTATTAAACTTCTGGCCAATTAAGTTTCACAGTATACTGGGGTATACTATACCTTTTATTCTTTTGGGGGGGAGCATGGTACAGGAAGAGAGGCAAGAAACGAGGGACTTACATGTAGCTTTTCCAAAGTTTTTGTCAAGGAAGTGAAGATCCATATGATAAAGAAAGTATCAAGAACAGCGACAGGTAACACAAGGAAAGTCCTTGCTCTTCCAGAAACATCATTTATATTCCCAACATTTTCTACAAGCTCCAATGCCTCCGAAGCCACAAAATAGATTGCTCCAAGAAGAACCACTTTTGATGTAATTCCCCCAAGAGTAGGTCGCACCACACCATAACCCATAGAAACCACAAGAAGGAGAAGCCGAGAGACAGTCTTCTTAATAGCCATAAAAGTGATTGCCCAGGTAGTGATACTCATTGGTCTACGCCCAGTTGCATTAAAATTGGCATATTCGAAATACCACAAGGTCATCTCAAGCATTCCAAGGGATATCACTGCTGTTATGCAGTTTTGAAGCTGTAATATATCATTCCCGAAACGCACATATTGCAGAAACCAGATAAGTCCAAGAATAAGGTAGGCTAAAGACAAAAACCCATAGAATTTCAATAAAGGTGCTAACCTGCCTGGCAAATAGCCTGTTGGATTCTTCCACACAGTTCTGCCATTGATAATAGTGCCTTTCAGTTTTGGATCACAGAACATAAAATAAATATTGTACATGCCAGACTTTGTTATATAGATGGTGTCTGGCTGTGTCTTTGCTTCCAAATTATTCCCCTGGAAGACAAAAGGAATGCGGCGAGGCCAGTTTGGCTCATCAGCAGATTGGTGTACAATGATCTCCCCTTGTTTACAGCCTTCTAACTTGGCAAGGTCTGGAGTACAGCATAGTGCAGTGGCCCCATCATATGGATTGCCACTAATCTTGTACCTATCCTTTGTCTCGAAAATAACGGCTTCAATAAGCCCAGTGCTATGCTCCATTTCCAGCAGAGTCAGCTTATCATGGCTTGAGAAATTTCAACATGAAACTACATGGTATCCCAGAATATTTGGGAAGCCAACATCTTCACATGTTCGTGAATTGTTCAGTCAAGAAAGACATCAAAAATAAGTCTTTGGTAAGGGATGTGCACTTGGCAGAGACAACCCTACTCAAGTGTGTCATTTCACACTTGCTATAATCAAGAGGTAGGTCCTTAACCACTGGCTTCATGCTGACAGAGATGAAATCTGATCACGGTAAAACTCCCAATCCAAAAATCCAGTTTTGATTTAGGCTAAAGACGTCAACCATCATACTCATCAGTAAATTAGAGAAACTTTAACTACGAAGGGACAACTTAACAAAAGATATATAACATCATGGCTATATAATGGTGCATATAAACATAGATCAGCACAAACGTTGAATTCAGTATACCATTCTGCATGAGCCCTATATCATAAATCTGAATACACAATTTTTTATAAACATTCATGTAATAACTAAGAGTGTAGGATGTCATTCTATGGTGCTCGTAATTTTAATCGAACTTGCAAAACCAAATAGAAGAGAACTCGTTTAGGGCCCTATGTATGCATGCCCAAGTAAAAGAGACAAAAAGAAATAAAGAAGCTCTGGGCTCTGAATTTGCAATTAGTTTATACCTCTATTAAATTTATGGCCAATTAAGTTTCACAGTATATACAAGTGCTCTATACCTTTTCTTCTTTGGTGGGGAGCATGGTACAGGAAGAGAGGCAAGAAACGAGGGACTTACATGTAGCTTTTCCAAAGTTTGTCAAGGAAGTGAAGATCCATATGATAAAGAAAGTATCAAGAAAAAGAACAGCAACAGGTAATACAAGGAAAATCCTTGCTCTTCAGAAACATCATTATATTCTAACATTTCTATAAGCTCCAGCAATGCCTCCGGCCACAAAATAGATTGCTCCAAGAAGAACCACTTTTGATGTAATTTCCATTTTTAGTGCAGCACCACCGCCTTTAACAACATAAGAAAGGCCAAGAGACAGTCTTCTTAATAGCCATAAAAGTGATTGCCCAGGTAGTGATACTCATTGGTCGGCCCAGTTGCGTGAAATTGGCATATTCAAAATACCACAAGGTCATCTCAAGCATTCCAAGGGATATCACTGCTGTTATGCAGTTTTGAAGCTGTAATATATCATTCCCGAAACGCACATATTGCAGAAACCAGATAAGTCCAAGAATAAGGTAGGCTAAAGACAAAAACCCATAGAATTTCAATAAAGGTGCTAACCTGCCTGGCAAATAGCCTGTTGGATTCTTCCACACAGTTCTGCCATTGATAATAGTGCCTTTCAGTTTTGGATCACAGAACATAAAATAAATATTGTACATGCCAGACTTTGTTATATAGATGGTGTCTGGCTGTGTCTTTGCTTCCAAATTATTCCCCTGGAAGACAAAAGGAATGCGGCGAGGCCAGTTTGGCTCATCAGCAGATTGGTGTACAATGATCTCCCCTTGTTTACAGCCTTCTAACTTGGCAAGGTCTGGAGTACAGCATAGTGCAGTGGCCCCATCATATGGATTGCCACTAATCTTGTACCTATCCTTTGTCTCGAAAATAACGGCTTCAATAAGCCCAGTGCTATGCTCCATTTCATCATGCTTAGAAGCAGATTCTTGAGTCCTGCGTAAAGTGATTGAATCAAACCTGCCAGATAGACTTATCAAAATCATGAAACCACCCTTTTATAGTTCTATTGCAAGAAGCCTACATAAAATTACATTGCATAAATATCCAAAGAAATCAATATGCGCAAGAGATCTCGTTTCTCACAGAAATTTGTGGAACCCTTAACTTGAGGAATCTTGGCAGCAAATGGACTTTGAAACTGACGAGATACAAAACCACATGCTCAAAAATCAAATAGAAAAGAAAAACTGGGCAAGAAAGAAGTGGAAACTTTCATAAGCTTGAGTTTCCCAAAATGATAGAGGTTCAAATTCCTCCTATACATTACAATGTGACTCCACTTAAAACATGGGCAGAGTTATGTGTGCCACTAAAGGAAATTGATTTTTGAAAAGTGGTGAGTAACTGCCTTACAGAGTCTATAGCAATAACAAAATTTTTGTAATCAAGAAGACGGACAATGGATCAAGGCGAGTCAGTGAAAAGAAGCATTGTAGTAAACTGTAAAAAACTCGTGATTGAACTAAAACTGTTTTAGTTAAGCCTTCTAAGCTTTTGTTTTCAAAGCGATGTGATGCACTCTTGACTTATGCAAATATGTGTGAAGGCTAGCAAAGTGCAACTGGAGCTTCACCATCTGGTGGAACTCTTAGAGCATTGGGGTTTGGTTCCCTATACAACAAGCAAGTAGCTCCCAACTTAGCATCATCAAGTTGGGTGCAGAAGAGTTCCGAGCAGAGCAGACAGAGGGGGCAGGTCACAGAGAAAACACTCTACCAGCAGAGGTCCCTCATTAGACGATAATTGGTGAGGTGCACCAAGCAGGGAATCAATTGCAGGGAGGCCTAGGGTACAAAAAGCTGATGGTTGACCCAACTCATCTCCATGGGGAGAAAATTTTGGAGATCAGCCAGACTGTGGTGTGACTATGGGCACAGATGTGATGGAAGGGTGGGGCACTGAACCACCCAATGTGGAAAATCCTGTGCTCCCCAGGTGATTAATTTACGCTTGCAGTACAGCCAATTACCCTCAACTTTCAAGAGAGTTATGCTTGATTTATTGTTCTGCACTTTTAAGCTTTGGACCTTGGTCCCAATTTTGATTATTTCATGTTGTTACACAGCTATTAGTAGAGCCATGTTTGCTCTGATATGTCAACCCTGTCCACTGGTGATTTTGAATTTTGAGCACGAGGCTTTCCTCTCTTGTTTTGCAGAGTCTGTAATTTAGGGTGGTGTCTGTATCTCTGTAGTGCGCTACCATTTCAATTTCAAAGATAAAAAGGAGGAAGAATCTAAAACTGAAGACCAGCGGATTGTCGAAGCCTGATCCGATAGGAGTACCTAACCAAAGTACCTTGAAACAATTTAATAAATGCAACCCAATATTGATTACACCTATAATATACTCAATATTCTTTGTCTCAGTGGATCAGGGATCCCGAGGGAGAAAACTACGTAGAACCATAGACCCAATTTTTTTATCAAAAAAAGAAAGAAAAGACAAAGGATGAAACCCACATACTTGATGAATGACTTGCCATTGTCTATGCCAGTCCTATTGTCTGTACTCATAGAAGAATAAAGGCCCTCACTACCCCCATAGAAAAAGAATGCATTCCCTTGTGGCAAGAAGGCACCATCGATGTACTCGTGAATCGACCCATGAACTATCTCAGAACAGATAACCAACAGCAGCCCTGATAAGTCCAAACCCACCACTCTTCTGTACATTTTTAGCCCGCTCTGGCTACTACTTTAATCCCTCGATCAAAACATTTATTTAGGCACCTCGCTGCCTGCCCAACTCAGATTTCTCTGCACGTTAATAGCAAGATGGTGAGAGCCAGAAACAATAAACAGTGCCTGTTTATGCAGAGGAACCTTTCTGCGGCGGAAACGGTGATGATTGTATTAATTTTGTGAAAAAGGCATGGGATATGTCTGATTGATTGACAAATGGGTAGCTCCCACTCCCCATTGTTAACAGCTGCTGTTGCGGCGAAATTCGGCCAAAGACGGCAAAGGTGGTCAGGAGATCTGCAATTGGGTGTCTCAACTGTTGTTGCTTATGCTCGCTACCGTGATGGTACCACTGAATGAATTCATCGTCGATGCAGAGGTGCATTCTTCACATTTTGTATGTGTTTGAGATGGAGATCATTTTCATATTGTAGGTTGAGGTGAGCACAGACCTCGTGTAAATATATGTATTAAGTTGAGGTTAGCACAGATCTCGTGTAAATTACAATATTTAATATGTTTAAGTTGAGGTTAGAACAGATCTCGTGTAAATTACAATATTTAATGTGCATTAGAACCATACTAACGATTGGGAACACCGAGAGGGACACATCACAGAACAGTTGACATGCATCTATCATAGATATTGATAAGTTGATGAAATGCTACTCAATGGTGGATGTCTTTAGTCGGAAGGAATTATAATAGTCGATAAATATAGAATTTTAAAATAAGTTCAATTTTCAATCGAATCATTCCTTTGGACATAAACTAGGTGAGTTTACTTGATACACAGTTACCCATGCGAGGTAGAATTGTGCTAGAGACCAGCAAATGTAGGTCACCATGGCAAATCATTTCTACTCGTGATGTTGGATCTATCTAAGATTTTAATTGTAATCTCAGGTTATGGTTGATAGAAAGTTATGACATTATTATAATGGGTAAAAAAAATTGAGCAAGTATTCAATACAAAATTCAATGTTATAAATAATGATATAAATGATGAGAAAGACATCAATGTATCTGTGGAAAACTAGTGAAAGTATCAAAAATGATTGGATAGCAACAACCAATTGCATTACCACTATGTATCCACTTACTACATATCAAATGTCAACCAAAATGACTCTAAAAAGCAATTCAATTTTCTATCTAATGCACCCCAAGTGTAAGGCCCTCGGCGTGATGTGATGTGTGTGTCTGCCTCATCTATGACTGAGATGGAGCGCACAACGATGTAACACTCCCTACCACCCCATTAGACTTCCCCAAGCCTTATGGGAGGTGTTACTTAGATCTAACCCAACCTCCATAGTTTAATCATGGAAATGGGGTTATAAAATTTCCTTCCTTCCCAAAGTTGGCGGAATCAACTTTGGACAACACCATCACATCCAGCTCATCAAGAGCTTTCCCGCAATATAATTTTCACCCTGATCTTACTCCTATATCAAAAGTTATGCCCTTTTAAAGTTTGGGCCCTCTTAAACCCCTTGCCACATTAGCGAGTCACCTGCCACATGGTACCCACGTGGCATTGCCACCTCACGAGATATCTATTGTGGTGCTCACCACATCATAGTGCTACTGCACCTTTGCCCCATCACGACACGTTGATTGCTAAAAGCATTTCTCTCTCCAACTTCTACAGCATGACAAACACTTTCACGTCAAGTAACAAAGATGATTATTCGTCCCTCGGCTTTTCTCTTCTCCACTGAATTTGTCAATTGCACCTCGGCTATGAAATGCATTGCTAAACCTCTCCAAGGACCCAAGCTAATGTGGCTCTGGGCCACATCAACTTCCCCGTCGATGCCACATAATGCCCTTACACCAAGTGGCACCACTAATCACCCCCGCGTGTCACCTAGGTGCCATGTTAGCATAAGTTTCCACATCATCCACCTCTACCAACCTGATGATGTCACGATGATGTCTAGGTGACATCACCCTTCCATGTGACATCCTCCCATGATGCAATGTGTCGCCTAGGAACCGACCACTTGGCCCTCCAAATAGGTCATTCATGTCTACCATATGTCATGTTGTCAGTGTGCCACGTCAGTAGCTTCGTCACATCACGTGCCCCCATGGCTTCCATGTAGCCTCTCTTGGCCTATGTTCCTTTTGCTAACTCAGCATAATCGGGGGTCCCACTAGGTCCAGATCCTTCATGTAATTCCATGATTCGTCGTTATATAGTTTATGGTCAACTAACAACCATTCCAAGTTAATTAACGCATTCTTGTCCCTTCCCCGGAACATACCTTTTCCCATCCACTAGGACATACTTTTTTCCCATCCACCAGGACATATTTTTTCCCATCCCCCAGGACATATATGATCCCATTTACTAACAAGAAATATTTCCCGATGCACTCCGTGCCTCCCATCAACAACACCATCTTTCTGATAAATCTTGTTGAAATTGTAGCAAGGAATGGCTTCTTTAACTTGTGCCTTAGTCAAATATGCTAATTCAAATTCAATCTCATAGCAGCTTGAGTTAATTCATTTAACAAGGGTGATGTGGCCTATCACTAGTTTAGTGTCAGTTAATTCGAGATAGATGGATTTCAATGAGTTGTGTACTTGTTGATAGCTAAAATTTAGCTATCTAGTGGAGTTCTATTCAGTTCAACACACAAACATCAATAAGGAGGTTCGTGTGGGGGGGAAGAATTGAGAAGCAATTAGAGCAAGAGGCTTGAGGATCAAGCAAAGAAATTTATCTTGGGAATTTGTGCAAAGAAAAAGGAGGATTTCCTATTTTTTAGGGGTTGAATTACGCAAGGAAACAAGAGCTTCCTTACAGGTTTATTTGCCTAAGTGTTGGGAAAGTCTTGTAGAGAGTTGATCAATATTGTAGGGGCTTCAAGCTTGAAGCGAATTCTTTGTAATAGATCAAATTGCTCATATGATAATACAAGCAAGAGGGGTTTTTTTTCTAGTTGGGTTCCCCAGATAAATTTCTATGTGCTATTGTGTTTCTATTCATTGTTTTCTTTCCATGGAATTTTGGTAGAGAAATCTTGTGTCTTTTGTGATCAATTTTCTCTCATTGGCACTTGCAAGGTTTCAAGGATTTTCTACCAACCTCACATGGAACTTGGTGCAATGCGACATGAAATCCCACGATAAGTAACGAGGATTTCTCTATCTCGCACTCCTATTAACTCCACACCCTTTTCCAATTCTGATTTCTCTTTATCATTTTATCAACCAATGTAGCCCAATCACATGGGCTTAAACTTTCAAGGATTTCAGGACTTCACCTGCATCTCCTCGAAGACCAATGTTGCTATGACACTTCTCCTTGCATAAACGAATCCCTCATTTCCATACTATCACTCAAGTATTGCCATGGACATGATCCTAGTTCAATAACACTTATAAACATGCCCTTACCAACACTAGACAAGCCAAAATGTGGCAACATTGATTTGCATATAAACACGAGAACAACATATCACACTCCCGCACCAGTTGCAACACAATGACCATCAAGCCCAGTTTGGTAAAACATAAACGTAACATAAAAAATATATGGATCTAAACCAATAGATAACCCCGGCCATGCCAATAATGAAACCCACACATTAAAAATAGCTGGTAACTTATAGGAGTATCAACAAACGAACCATGAGAATATTCACAAATACACTTCATTAAATAGATCGAATAACACAATTCCTACATAAATAATGTTGACACAACCATTGTTATAACCCATAGCAACATCATTCCACATTCATTATGCAATAGGAATACAAGTGAACACACTTATTTTATTTTTATAGCTTAATGATTGGAAACTAAGGAGGGACTTCGACTTCCACCCAATAATAGGTCAAATACACTATAATCTTTCTTACAACTTAACCACCATCGAGCCAAATTATGATTATAAGGAGTAAGTGCTCACGAGAATTAAATTGATGCCAATGAACTGATCACATAGGAGATCCATAGACCACCCCATCTCCACCACTTAGTTCAAAGATTATATCCCTAATGTCTCCTCCTCGTTTTACTAGAATCTAGAGCACTCGATTTCAAAGACTCTACGAATATCACAGATATTCAAAGCATACGTAGCTTATCCCTTCCGCTAACATGGTATATAGAGTACATTGAGTTTCAATTGCACAACAACCCTACATGGCTCTAGAATACTTAGTGTCTCCACCTATTTCCTTCTCTTCAACCACGCTTCCAACGTGCTCCTACTATTGCACCAATGCTTGTTCCAATGTTCCTCCTTCGCCCCATGAGTTCTATCAAGCAATCCCGTATGCCTAACCTAGTATATAAACATCCACAACACACTAATTTGTTTGTGATCCTTGTCAAAATCAACCACACTTTCCAAAGATGCTTTTGCTCATGTTATTCTCTCCTCTCGAATGCTTCCTTTATTTTTCTCTTGTTATTTTCTCCTCCCCCACCCCACTAACCTCCTTATTGATGTTTGTGTGTTGACCACATCATGAAGCCCAGAAACAGAGAGGTGGTATGGGATTGTCCTCCATTCGTGAAACCCATACTCCACCTCCTTGCTTGCCATGTAGGCCATTAAACCCAATCAAAAAAATTGGTGGTTCCAAGAAAATGAGGAGCCTAAGTTAATTAATTCCCCAAGAAATACTCTCCCAAACTCTAAATGTATGTCCACTCTCACAACCAATCATTGTGTTTACATTTCCACATTATTTACATGAATTACAAATTCATCATGATAGTTACAAGAGGGGTAGCCAAAAAGTGTTGTTACAAGCAACATTGTCACGAGCTTGTGCAACACATATATTTTGGTGTTTGATTGGGATTTCCAACATGAGCACTTGTGATATCGCATGTGCATGACCAATGTAGGAGAGTCTAGTTCTATGTGTTCATTATCACTCGTATGATATGGGTTGACACATCGATTATTGGCGCAAGACAAGCATGACATTGGCGTAGTTACTGCACATGTGTGCAGATATGCCTATATAGTGTCTCCACCTATTTCCTTTTCTTCAACCACGCTTCCAACATGCTCCTACTATTGCTCCAATGCTTGTTCCAACGTTCTTCCTTTGCCCCATGAGTTCACTAGCAATCCTTGTATGCCTAACCTAGCATATAAACATCCACAACACAATTATATCAAGAGGTTTGAGGATCTGCAAAGAAATTTATCTTGGGAATTTGTGCAAAGAAAAAGGAGGATTTGCTATTTTTTTAGGGTTGAATTGTGACAAGGAAACAAGAGCTTTCCTTGTAGTTTTATTTGCCAAGTGTTGGAAAGTCTTCTTAGAGAGTTGATAATATTGCAGGGGCTTCAAGCTTGAAGCAAAATTTTGTAATAGATCATATTGCTTATATGATAATACAAGCAAGAGGGGTTTTTTTCAGATGGGTTCCTCGATAAATTTTATGTGTGATTGTGTTTCTATTCATTGTTTTTTTTTTCCTTTATCATTTTATCAACAAATGTAGCCCAATCACATGGGCTTAAAGACTCAAGGATTTCAGGGACTTCACCCAAACTTCCTTGAAGACCAATGTTGCTCGAGACATTGCTCCTTGCAGAAACGAATCCATCATTTCCATACTATCACTCAAGTATTTCCATGGACATGATCCTAGTTCAATAACACTTATAAACATGCCCTTACCAACACTAGACAAGCCAAAATGTGTCTAACATTGATCTGCATATTAAACACGAGAACAACATATCACACCCCAGACTAGTTGCAACACAATACCATCAAGCCCAATGGTAAAACTTGCAACGCAACATAAACAATCTATGGATCTAAACCAATAGATAACCATGGCCATGCCAATAATGAAACCCACACATTAAAAAAATAGCTTTGTAACCCATAGGAGTATCAACAAACGAACCATGAGAATATTCACAAATACACTTCATTAAAGAGAGTTGGGAATAACACAATTCCTACATAAATAATGTTGACACAACCATTGTTATAACCCATAGCAACATCATTCCGCATTCATTATGCAATAGGAATACAAGTGAACACACTTATTTTTATAGCTTAATGATTGGAAACTAAGGGAGGGACTTCAACTCTCCACCCAATAATAGGTCAGATACACTATAATCTTTCTTACAGCTAACCACCATCGAGCCAAATTATGATTATGAGTAAGTGCTCAAGGGAATTAAATCGATGCCAATGAACTGATCACATAGGAACCCAGAGACCACCCCATCTCCACCCACTTAGTTCAGGATTATATCCCCTAATGTCTCCTCCTGTTTTACTAGGAATCTAGAGCACTCTGATTTCCATCTATGAATATCACAGATATCAAAATCACGCAAAGCTTATCCTCTACTAACAAGGTATATAGAGTACATTGAGTTTCCACCTGCACAACCTAGCATGGCTCCAGAATACATAGTGTCTCCACCTATTTCCTTCTCTTCAACCACGCTTCCAACGTGCTCCTACTATTGCACCAATGCTTGTTCCAACGTTCTTCCTTTTCCCCATGAGTTCATTGGCAATCCTTGTATGCCTAACCTAGCATATAAACATCCACAACACACTAGTTGTGTTTGTGATCCTTGTCAAAATCAACCACACTTCCAGCATGCTTTGCTCTGAATGTTATTCCCCCTCCTCTCTCGAATGCTTCCTTTATTTTTCTCTTGTTCTTTTCCACCCCCCCACCCCACTAACCTCCTTATTGATGTTTGTGTGTTGACCACATCCTGTAGCCCAGGAGACAGAGGTGGTATGGGATTTTCCTCCATTCAGGAAACCCATACTCCACCTCCTTGCTTGCCATGTAGGCCATTAAACCCAAAAAAAAATTGGTGGCCAAGAAATGAGGAGCCTAAGTTAATTAATTCCCAAGTAAATACTCTCCCAAACTCTAAATGTGTGTCCACTCCTCACAACCAATCATTGTGTTTACATTTCCACATTATTTACATGAATTACAAATTCATCATGATAGTTACAATAGGGGTGGCCAAAAAGTGTTGTTACAAGCAACATTGTCGCGAGCTTGTGCAACACATATATTTTGGTGTTTCCAACATGAGCACTTGTGATATCGCATGTGCATGACCGATGTAGGAGAGACTAGTTTTATGTGTGGAAATTTGGTTCTTCATGACCAAGCGAGCTTGTTCATTATCACTCGTATGATATGGGTTGACACATCGATTATTGGCGCAAGACAAGCATGACATTGGCGTAAGTTATTGGCACATGTGTGTGCAGAGATGCCTACAACATGGGCATCAGTTAGTGGCGCACCAAAGTGCAGAGATGAGTCAATGTGAGATTGGTCCCAACTAGTTAAAGGTATCAGCCACACACATGGCTAACGTGTTGAGTATTGGTGCAACCAGTTATGGGTGTGCCTCATGTTATGACTTTGTGGGCTCTTTTTGGATGAGTGCTCCATGGCATGACTTGGTATGTGCAAAGAGTGGGTGAAACTAGTTAAAGGCACGCCCCAGTCGAGGCATAGAGATATCCCTTTGTATATCACATGGAGGAGATGAGTGGCGACCCAAGCATTTGGCGATTCAGGTTGAATGGGTACCATGTGTCAGCCCCATGGTAGATGAAGGGACATGACCCTTGGCTCCCGCTACAAATCCTATATATAGCCAAGCATGTGGAAAAAGGAACGATGGGTAAGATGAGAAAAAAGATGAACTTGGAACAAATCTCTTAGCTTGCACAATTAAGACGAGGAGGGAGGATGCAGACTGCACAAAGCAACAAATCGAATTTTTCTTAGGGGATACCTTTGGTGTTTGCAAAGGATGTGGCCGAGGTCACTCCCCAGCCCAGTTGGATATCGAAGTAGAGGGAGGACCAATGATAGCAACACATTTTCACATTCTATAATAATCGAGCCAAGTTTTGAGCAGAATTGTGTGATGGTTTACTTGGTTAGTAGATCAATCCAACCTGTGACCTAACTTAAGGGAGAGATGACCCGACGAGCACAACAAAGTAATAGAGGATTGTATTTTTGAATTTGGTTGAGTACCAAACCAACTTTGGGGATAACCATAGGGTGGATAGGTTGGATTGATGATGGGTAGAGGTCGTGACAACAACCCAACAGGTAGTCCGAAAAATATGTAGGGTGGATAGAACATTGTCTGTTGTATTTCAGGGCTTCGACTAGTGAAACCAAAATGAACCAAAAGAAATTTATGTTGTAGCCAAGAGCGGACCTACGTTTTGACTAGGTGATAATTTTAACTTTGTATATTTATTATAAAGTTTTATTGGGGTGTTAGGTCGTGGACTGCCCCTTGAAGAAAAATGTTTATGTATGTGTTTATGCTTGGTTTATATTGATGCAAAAAATATGTATTGATGATATGACTCATAAGAAGAATGAAATGTGATGGTAAATCATATTGTGACTTGGGATTTTAATTAAGCAAAAAAAAATATGTCGCATTTGTGTGACTTAATCAAAACACTAGCAAAGTGAGGCATAGTTTGAGTAGAGTAAAACTAAGAAGAGCACACCCTTGGTGAGAAACATGTTAGTGTTTCATGCCTAGAGAGTGTCCAACACGTCTACCTAGACGAGTTATGCTCTAGGGTCATGATAGGTGGTATAAGAGTAGATCCATTGTCATCGTTTTCATAGGTAGAATATTAGAGTGGGTCCATTTTCACCATTGTGACAAGTGGAATATCATAGAAAGTCCATTTTCATCATTGTGACAAGTGTAATATCAGAGTAGTCCATTGTCACCATTGAGATAGGTGGAACATCAAAGTAGTGAATCTCGAAGAGATAGTTTTTGAGATTATACTATTTAGGTGGTATATATAGCACCACAAGTTCTTCAACAATTTGATGATTATTTGAGGGTTCTCAGCAGGGTGCAAGTAGTTCAGATGCCTGGGTCTCAAGTTATGGGACAAGGTTGTTGTCATCGAGGAGTGTTTTGGTGAATAGTCGAATTAGATGAGACAAGAGATGGAGACGATGAAGGGGGCCTTTGACTAGCCTATTATAGACGTTCAAGGAGTTGCAAATGTTATCATACAGTTCAAATACGATGCATGGGGTGAACGATTGAAGCAATTAGAGAGTGAGGTTTCTTCCATCATTGCCCTGGCCCAAAATTAGGCCGACCAAATTGCAGTATTAAGAAAAGTTGTTGGACAAGGATCATCTAGCACATCAATGAAAGTGAATATTAAGGAGCCAAAACTGTTTGATGGGGCTTGGGGTGCCAAGGTGTTACAAAAAAAATTGTTGGGACATGAAGTAGTACTTGGACCCAATGAATGGGTGTAGGATGAAACTAAGGTGAATACTTTGGCTATGTTTCTAATAAAGAAGACTAAGTTGTGGTGGAGGATATGAATAAAATATTTGGTGTCTGGTCATATCACAGAGAGGATCACTACATGGGTAGAAATGAACATTGCTTTTGTATGCTCAGTTTGGACTAGGGAATTAGTCATGGGTTGGCAGAAATCACCTTAGAAACTTGAAATAACTGGGAAGATTTAGGTGTACAAAGTTTTTTCTTAAATCATGTTGGATATCAAATAGATGGCATAAGAAGATCTATTGTTCCATTTAATAAAAAAATTACAACCTTGGGCATAGAGTGAGATCAAACAACGGAATGTGCAGAGTCTTGTAGCAACTATCACTGCAACAAAGAGAATTTTGGACTTCCAGAATGAGGAAGGATTTGAAGGGAGGAATCATGATGACAGATGTGGTGATAAGGGAAAGAAGAAGAAGGATAAGGAGAGAGCCAAGTATTCCAAGGAAGGAGAAGCTAAGCATATAGATAAGGTGACAAAGAATAAGCCACTTTCATGTTGGATATGTGTGAAAGACCACATGGCAATAATTGTCCATTGAAGTAAAATTTGTCTGCTTTGGAGAAATCAAAGAAGCCATCAATGGGAGTATTGCAAATTTTGGGAGACAAGTTTCTTCTCTACAGGATGAGAGTGGGACATGGCTCAACTTTGTGAGTGCGGATGTCAATGGGTGGAGGATGTTAGCAATGGTAGATAATGGGGGATACACACGACTTCATGAGGGACGATGTAGCTAGAAATCTTGAGTTGAAACTCAACCTCGTTCATGCATCCTTCAAGACTATTAACTATGGGGACATGAGAGTGATTGGGATGGTTGATGTTGTTCCTATATGAATTAGATATTGGTAGGGAAGGATGAACCTTGCCATTGTGCAGCTTGATGACTATGAGTTGGTTCTAGGCTAGGAGGTTCTAAGAGCAAAGATGGTCATTCCAGTAGTTCGTATGGATCATCTATTTATTTTATCAGGATCAGATCTAGTTGCAGTGAAAACCTTGAGGGGAGGCACATATTAGAGGGTTAGAGTGACTTATATTGGTAGTTTTTATGGAGCATATAGACAGTTTGATGGAGGTATTACTACAAATTCCATAATAGATCATGTAGAGTCTATTCTTTTGCATCATGTACGAATCATAACAACTTTGATAGATGGGTTTTGAGAGAGACTTCATAACCCAAGAAGAGAGTTGTAGGTGGGACTATGATGCCTATTTGTTCCATAGGGGAGAGGGAGACACCATATATCCAAGTGAGTGGCTAGGGAGGAGATATGCCTTGGTATGTTCAAGCCAAGGAAGAGATTGTCTCATCCACAAAGACCCTTAAAGTGAGTGAGTGGGCTAACGATTTGGAGTTAGAGAGACTCATTGTGGAGGTAGGAGGCAATATTAGTTCCCATGTTCCTTTGTTGATGTATATGACACAACGATATGGAGGAGTTCTTTCAGCAGGAGATTCAGTGGGCAGAGATGGAGGTGGTGGTCATCATGACTACCATACCTTACCTTCATGCTAAGCCACAAGGACATGGATCACTATCGTAGTTGGGTGCCAAGTCATACGACAAGAAACCTAAGAGTGCCTCTATTATGAGTAGGACAAGATGTTTGAGGAGTTTTATGGATGCCACTAAGATTCAGGTGGTTGCGCTTGTGTGATGACATTAGTTCTTCTGGATTTGGTGTTATGATCATATCAGTTACATTATTAGCTAGAGACATATATAACACTTCATTTGATAGCTAAATTTAGTTGGTGATGTGAGCTCATTGGTTGAGGTGTTGTCATGGACAAAAATGATTTTTAGTGGCGGTTATGCTTTTATTTTGGTGCTTGGTTGGAAATTTTGGGTTTTTAGCACAAACATTTCCAATATCGCATGTGCATGATTGATGTAGGAGAGTTTAGTTTTATGTGTGGTGATTTGATTCTTGGTGACCAGGTGAGCTCGATTATTAGCAATTGCATGATATGGACTGGCAAGCTATTTATTTACACAAGATGAGCATGTCATGGGCGTTGGTTATTGACACACTTAGATGTGGAGGTGAGCACAACATGGGTGTCAGTTATTGGTATGCCTATATTTGGAGATGAGTCAACATGAGATTTGGCATGACCATTTAAAGGCACAACCCACACACACACATGGCAAACGAGTTGAATATTGGTGTGACTAGTTATGGACGTGCTCCATATCATGACTTAGTGGGTGAGTTTTGGAAGAGGGCCTCACGACATGACTTGGCACATGCAATGAGTGGGTGTGGAAAGTTAAAGGCACACCCTAACTGACACATGGAGTGATCAGTTATGTATATTGCATGGAGGAGACAAGCATCAGCTTGAACATTTTGGAAAGTCAAGCTACATGGGTGCCATGTGGCGGCCACATGGGAGATGAAGTGACATGACCATTTTCTCCCCCTACACATTGTATATATAATTTAGAGCGTGGATAAAGAAGGGCTAGGCAAATGAGAGATAAAATAGACTTTGGATAAATCTCTTAGCTCGCACGATCAACATGGGGAGGGAGGACTAATCGATAAACTGTCATGGATATCCATTAGACAATTTGCCACAACAAATCTACTAAAATATATTAGAAAATATGAAATCTACACTATGAGGGTTTATGTATAATTCGATTTATGGATCTGCTAATTATTGTTTATTGTGTATGCATGAAAATTATAATTATGCAAAAAATAGATAATAGCGAAATAAAAACTCACAAACCACAATCGGCATGAGATATTTCCTGCTAAACCCTTTTGAGAGAAAGCCCAACTAGAAAGTGAGTTTGTACTTCTCTCTTCCTCTGAATATAAAATGGATGCAAGTACAAATAAGTAAGTCTTGTGGCTCGTGGGCTACTACAATACAAAAATATTCTCTATGTGCTCTCTCCCTACCAGTCTCGGCTACTTTGGTCTTCTATGGAACAAAACACACACGAAAAGAATAGAAGCCCCTTTTCCTCCTAGTGGCTTGATTTTAACACAACCCGATAACCTACTAGTGGTTAGGTTTGACTCCTTATACTCTTAAATGGAATTAAAATATCGACTCTTCTAGAGTATTCTTCATCATGATCACATGGCTATACCATTTTCCATGAATAATAGGGATTGACATGGAATCCTCTTGAATTATGGTGGTCAAAACAATAAGGTCAACTCTGAGTGGCATAAATTTTGCATAAAACTCTAATTGAGGGATTATTACATTGATGGAAATATCTTTGTGTGTATAATAGGAAAGGGTGCATGCTAAAGTGACAATTTTTTACCCCCAAAAGATATCATTTGTGCCTCGAACTGCTCCTGGAAGTATTTAGACCCCAATTTTCCAAATTGGGCCCCCTCGATAAAGATGCTCTTGTAAGCTAATTCCTCCACTTTTCCACTCTAAAAGCATTGAGATTTATGAAAACAACTATCCAATCCAGATCACACCTCCCATTTTGGGATGCTTTTGGTCCCCAAAAGCTTCTACTAAATGGGTTGAAGAAAAATTTCCTCGACCTTCTCTCGAGTGTACCATTTAACTTTGCCTTGAAGTTGTCATTTCAACCCAATATTTTAAAGGTCATGCTTCCCATGTCTTATAGTTCTCAACCTCTTCTACAAAACTATATCCTATGTCAATTATGCCTGAGCATTTGGTCCAAAATCCTTTAAAGAAGGTAGGACATGTTCCTCTTCTTGATCTAGTATGGAAGGCTCATAGAGTTTCACATTCTCTATATTCACCACTAAGTAAATGCACATGCATGGAGTATACTAAGTATATAGGAATTATCTCCCACCCTTTTTAGTATCTCAAAGAGACCATATCGCAGAGTCTTTATTTTCTTACGATGACCTCGTAGCCTCTCCTTGTTCAATTGTAACCACACTTTGTCTCCCACCTTGAATGACTTCTTTTTTCTGTGTTGATAATGCCTGGCCTTGTAATTTTCATGTGACTTATGAAGTGCTAATTTTACATGTATATGGATTTTATAGATACTATCAATAATTTTTCTACCCTTAAGACATCACCTGTAAGATCATTCCTAACTCCTCCTTGTTTCCCATATGTAATATCCAAAGGTGATGGTGGCAAATATCCAGAACAAGTTTCAAATGGGGACTTACCAGTAGAAGTGTAGATTGATCTATTATAAGAGTGTTGTATGTATACCATATCTTCATCCCACACCTTCAAATGCTTATGATCGTAACCCCTCAAAAGTCGCAACAAAGTCTTGTTGGCTACTTTTGTCTACCCATCTGTCTGTGGATAGAATAATGTAGACCTCTTCAACTTTGTGTCCATTTTCCCCCACAATGTAGTCCAAAATGCATTGAGAAATCTTGTGTCCATATCTAAAACGATGCTCCTTGGTATCCCAAAAGTGCACCTAGGTATATTGAAAGAACAATTTTGTTGCTTCTTGCCTCTTGATGGTATTTCAACAAGACTTTAGGACAAATATCTTAGTAAACCTAACAACTACCATGAATAGGTAATCATGTCCCTTCCTGGTTGTTGGTAAACCTCCCACAATGTCCATGGAAATGCTTTCTTAAGGATGAGTGGGTATGGGTGAGGAATGATATAGGTCTCGTTCCTTATTATTGGGCTTGTATATACAATAAGGCATGCATCCTCTTATGAACGTAACTACTTGTTCTTGCATCTTGGGTGAATACACATACCTATATAAGTCAACCACTATCTTTCCTATACAAAATTTCCCTATGACCTTGGAGGTGTGAGCCTCTCTAATTAGTTGCAATTGCTCACCTTTAGGAACACATAACTTATCCAACCTATAGAGTAACCCATCCTAGAGATGGTCATAAACTATGTTGTCGCTATCGTGCACATGACGTTGGCTCTACAACTATTGAAAAACCTCCTTGAAGACCTCATCCTCTAAATATGTATCTTATTATGCATCATGGGTGAATGGATCCATGAGTGTAAGAGTTCCTAAAGTTGTGATATTTGATGTGGATGGCCTTAAAATCATTTTAGCCAAATTTTTTGTGTTTCCCTTCTTACACTTGATCACTAAATGAAACTGTGGTAGAAACTCGATCCATTTGTAATGCATGGTCTGATGTAGCTTACTCTAGGCATAAAGGTATTCTAGTGGCCAATGATCTATGTGAAATATTGTCTCCTTTCCCATCAAATAGTGTTTCCACTTCTTCAAAAGTTGCACTAGGGCATATAACTCATTGTTGTAGGTAGGGTAATTGATAGCTACCCCATGAAATACTTCAGAATGGTAGCATACATTCCTTCCTTCCTACATCAAGACCGTTACCATAGCATACCCACTTGCATCAATATCCATTTTGAAGGGTTGTCGTATGTTTGGTAATACCATAATTGGCTCTTGAATGATATTCTCCTTTAACTCCTCAAAGGCCCTATGTTTATCCTTTCCCCACTGGAAATTATTTCCACGTATTGTTATGGCATCAAGTGGTGTTGCTACTAATGAAAAATGAGATTATGAGTTTCCTCTCTTCAGTGAAAATCTTGAACCTCGAAAATTTGATAGGCACCAACCACTTCGTGATGATATTCATCTTGGATGAATCTATTTTTATCTCTCCTCCACCTATCAAATTCCTAGGAATACACCATATATTGTTGTGCAAATAGTTCTTGAAATTTTATAGTAGTTGGTGCTTATTTGTCTTTAGCACCTATGTTCAAATGTGACATGTGTTCCTCTAGTAATAACTGTTGAGCCCCAAAGATGTCCTTCTTTTCCACCACATTTCACTTCATTTCCTTTGTCCCTCATCAATTACAGGCTTGAATGATCAATAGGATTGATTAGGATTACTTTAAGAATGTATATAATGACTAACTTGCTATGTTTTCATGATTTTTTTATTGTAGCAATTTTTGACCAGACTCGGCTACAGAACGCGGTCATTCTGTAGCCAGTCGCCTATTCCGCAAATATCTTCATGTTTACGCAGGTTCCAGGTGTCACCTCAAGGAAAAACACATATGGTCGTATTCCACATCATTCCCCCATCATTTCTTGCTCTCCACGAAGTCTGAGCTCGAGTCTACAAGTGGTTATGCACGTGGGAAACCAAAACTAGGAGATAGACTTCTAATAGGACAAGGACTGTATAGATGTCCTTAATCATATTACGAGGCCACCACCAAAGTCCTAGTTTTATTTTAGTTGGGAAAGACAATTATTCCTGTTTTATCTCAAAGACAGTTATGTAATTTTGTTATAAGTATGGCTCGGGAGACCGAGAAACAGCTAGCTAGATTTATGTTTTGTTGCTAGATCTCAGAAGACTGTAATACTCTGTTTTTCGAAGAATTTCTCCTTTAATGAAAGAAGCATCACTTTATTGCCAGAGCTGAGTCAATCTTGAGTAGATTTGCATGCTAATCCGGTGGTAGAGGGCCCCTGCTACCTGAGAAGCTTTGTTCATATGGTTTAGATAAGTAACTTAGCCTTGTTTCATTCTTAGTCTAATCAATTTTCTGAATTTTGTGTTTTTATACTTACTTGCAGCGGATGCCACAATTAGTCTTATCCTTACAAACTATTCCAAAATACCACTAACATTGGATGAGATATAACTGTAGTATTTAGGAGTTAGTTACATTTCTCTGAACTTTATGATTTTGTGCTCAATTACATCAGTTGTTACAGCTAGTCTTGTTCTTATGAACTCTTCCAAAATATCACTAACTCTGGGTGAGACATAGCTGTGGTGTTTTAGAGCTTTGTTGTGTTTTGTTGACTTTTATGCTTTTATGCTCATTTACATAACATGTTGCAGCTAGTCCTGTTCTATAAATTATTCCAAAAAACCACTAACTCCGAATGAGACAGAGCTGAAACATTTCATAGAATTAGTTGCATTTTAGTTCAGTTGAAATACTCCGGAGGTAGATGTCACTCTAGTTTAATTCTGTCACTATATTTCAAGTTTGATAATGGCACTCTAGTTCAACTCCGTTCACTGTATTTTAAGTTAGATTAGTGGCATTCTAGTTCAGTTCCAGTTCACTGTATTTCAAGTTAGGTTAATGGCATTCTAGTCTAGTTGTGGTCACTGTGTTTCAAGTTTGATCAATTGCAGTCTAGTTCAGTGTTATCCATTGTTCTTTAGGTTGTATTAACTGTCAAAATTAGACTTCACGGCCTTCATTGTTTACAAACTACTCTTGTTCTGTCTTTCTATTAATGCATCATCATATGAACATGAATTAGTGATATCAAGTTAAGGCCTTGATTGTTCTGCAATCTTTTGCAATTTCACAAATAAGCTTTTTTTCCAAAACTAATCTAGAAAATCTCTAACTTTCGGATGAGGCTTAGTAGTGACAAGTTGAGCTGCAGAATGGATTAATCTTAGCATTACAAGTTAATTCAGAGTAGAATCTTATTGTGCTACAAATAATCTTTTCCAATTGTGTTCCAATAAACTTCTAGCCATGGATGAGATTCTTTGTAATATTGTAAGATGATTGTTTACTTAGGAGAACCTCATTTGCACTAAACTTGTCCTTTTCTCAAGCTATTCCAACATATTTCTAATGAATGAATTGGATGAGTTCATGTTGTGATTTATTTTCTTGCTATGAGTCATTATCAAACTCTGCATTTTCTGTTCTTTAGTACCATACATAGTTTAGAATAGGTTTTGCTCTGTTTTAGTGTAACCATCCACTTCTCTTTACCAACACTTAGTTATTTTCCTTTTTAACATAAAACCATAAAACCAAAATCATCAGAAAAACACTAAACACAACGTAGTGAGAAACAGATACCTAGGCACATATAGTGCACCTCACTTCAGCAGTTTACTAGCCCTGGTTGACAATTTATGACTTCAATTTAGGAACACTAAGTTGAGCATCACATTTTGGCGCCGTTGCTGGGGAAGTGTAACTAGGTAGCCTTGTTTCTTACCTCCCAAAAACAATGACATGCGTAGAGAAAGAGACTCAAGGGGTAGATTCATAAGAAGCAGAAGCTTGATTCCTAGGACACCACTTGTTTCATCAAGACCAAGAGCCAACACACCTCCAAATCAAACCCACATTCCATCCTTTACTAATCCTAGACTTCCAGAGGACTTAAGATCAGATATTCCATTAGAAATACCTTCCACTTCATCCACTGAACCTGTCTTAGAAGAAGATTCAAGGATCCCTGCTAGAGGCACAAACTCTTCCACTTCCACAGAAGAATCAACTATGGCAGAAGAAGGGGGAGGAGGAGTCTTTAATGAAGAACACACACTATTTGGAGGGGATAGAGGAGAAGTAGGTAGAGGTGCAGAAGGAGAAGGAGGCAGAGGAAGAGGTAGAAGAGAAATGGGAAGCTCTTTTGGGTTTCCTATATTAGATGAAGAAACCAATAAAACTATGAAAAACATTTCACCCTCTATCCTTCCTGTTATCACTCAGGTTTTCCTAGAAGTTGTGTAAGAGGAAAGTATACCCGAGGTAACCACAAACCAACCTTCAGATGCAGAATCTAGCCAATCTGCATCCAGAGAGGGCTCTCTCTTTATGATTTATCTTTGTTCTTAGAAGGTTTTAGGCTAGTTATAGATCCAAGAGTTTGATTTTGTTTGAATGGTGGAATCCACAAACTAAGGGCAAGGTTGAAAGTTTTCAGTCCATTGGGCTATGGAGTCAAAGGATGGCTTTACTGGATTTCTATTCCACACACAAGATGGCTTTACAGGGCAAGGTAGCTAGACAGAGAACAATCCTTAAAATTTAAAGTGGATGGGATGATTTTGAAGGGATGAAAGGCAGCTAAGAATCTTTCACCATGTTCAAAAGAAAGAAATGAGATGACTACAAACAAAGAGCAATGAAAAATTCTTTATTATAGTAATCAAAAATGTTTAAATTAGCAAAGCAAGAGCATTTAAGAATTCATGCTTATAACCAATTTAAAGGAAAACATTAAGAACAATCACATCTGAAATCAGAGTACAATTAAGTAAATTCTGATTCAATCCTTTATGTAAATTATTCAGAAATGGACATAATGATATTATAAAATGATATAAAACTTAAGACAAAGGGTAGAAAGACTTATTGAACTGCAGTCCAACACATGAATCCTGCAAAAAGTCCTGAGCTTCAAATCGTCATCCAGTAAGCCACGAATAAATTTCTCCAAAATGCTTTTATTCCGAAAATCTCCATGTTACAGCAGAGTAATAGAATCCACCCTCAATACTCTCTTTGAGGGTTTATTTATACACAAAATAATTGAAAATATCTCACACTATCCTAGCCCATAATTTGGGGTGACTAAGGAGTAATTTACAAGTAAACAGGAGACAAATGGTCTCGTAGATAGAATAATAAGTAACTGTTGATGTGCTGTTTCCTTTCTTTATGGATGTGCTGGAGGTAAGTGCTGAAAAATGGCTTGTTGCTGTCTTCTGGAGTAATTTCTTTGCTTGTTTGATACTCTTTGTCTTTACGGATACTCTTTAACCTGTGTAACTGATACTCTTTCATCTGTACTCATTTTTATCATTTACCTGATAGTAAAGATAAAATTCTCATCCTGAAAATAACTTTTATAGAATTTCCAATAAGTCTCTCCACCATGAATCGTCTGGTATCATAGTCCTTTTGAGTTTTCTCAATGTCTCATCTTCTTCTGTGAGTTTGTAAAAGGTGGGCTCATTAGGAAATAGATACTTTATTTCATGTTCCAGATGAAATAAATTCCTCACTCTATCATAGATACTTCTCCCTGTTGGTAATGTCGATTCTGGCAAACTGGTAGAACAAGCAGTTGTATTTTGAGCATGAGTATTTATTTTCTTTACATAGGTTTCTAAGTCCATTATTTGATCCTCTGAGAGCATAGGACTTGGTAATCCATTGTCCAACAAAGCTTGAAATTTCTCTCTGAAAATATTGATATCAATCAAAATGTCTGAGCACTTCCTTTCTAAATTCTGCATGAAAGTTCTTTTGATGAAAACTCTCTTTATTTCAAAAACTGTGCCGGTCCTGTCCTCAATCCCTAATACTGCAAGTTGTTGCTTTGTCCGGGTGTTCAAAAATTGAATGAGCTGATTGGCCTGCTCAGGCCTGCCTCTTAATTCATTTCTGGTTCTGTTTATTTCTTCTTGAGCTATTTTAACCAAATCATTTTGTTCAAAAATTGCTTGAACAGAGGGCCAAATACCCTTTATTAACTCAAAGATACTACCCCAAAGAATTTCATTTATTTCCTTTAAAGGCTTTTCTAATGAAAGATCTTTTTCCAAAGCCTGAACCAATTTTTTAAACCTTTTTATTTCCCTGGTGTTATCAGCAACTGTCTTCTTAGATATATCATATTTTTCCTCCAATTTTACTAATTGCAATTTTGTGGTTTGAAGTTCTGTGACCCTTAGTTGTAAAATTTCCATTTGTTTTATTAATTCATCAGAACTCAAACTAGAAGTGTTTACCTGGGATGGCTGTGTTTGCTGACCTGCTGTTGAAGTACCTGTGGTTGTAGCAGCTTCTGTGGCGGATGTCTGCTTGATAGCTTCCTTTTCCTGTAAGGCTTGTTCCAATTCCTTCTCTGTTTCACTTAGTCGCTCAGTCATATTTAGGAGCAACTCCATTACCTCCTCCTGTGAATTCTCCTTCAGAACTTCTTGGGTCTGGGGATGTCTTGAAGCTGGCAATTTTAGCTGCTTTCTTAGTGCAGCTATGTCATCATCTTTCTTCTTGATTAATGCCTCAATGCTTTTAATATCTTTGGGGTTGTGCCCCAAACCAATGATTATGTCTTCTAAAGACTTTATTCTGTTATCTTTGGCCTGTGAAGAGGCCTTCTCAATTTGCAATTGTGCAGTTGTATTATTCAAAGAATTTTGCAGTGTTATGGCTGCCATGGCTTTATTGGTAAGAGTGGAGTACACCATTTCCCTAGTTTGTCTGTGCAGTTCTATCTGGTCCAGAGGATGAATGTCCTTTGCCAGAACCTCAAAATTTGTTCTGATGTAGTCAGCTGCAGTAATGGGTTTTGGCACCTTTGACTTGAAGTGGCTCATTATCATTTTGCCTTGTGACATGTCAAATGCTGACATTAGCCTTTCTTGATTATGAGGAGCCATTTTCATATATTGATCATATACCTTCATTTTTAATGGATCATTCTTTGCTTTAATATTAATGAAGGTTCTTTTAATATCCCCTGTGTCTGTCTTTGGTGGTCTGAAAGAGGACACCTCAGTACTTAATTGCTTTTGTAAAGCTTTTCCTTTCTGTCCTGTGTTTGTTTCACTAACTGTGCCAGTTAGTTGACTGTCTTCCCTTCCATCATCAAACACTTCATCTATTATTTCCACATCTGGAAGTGGATCTGATTTCTGTTTTTTAGCTTGGTGTATTCCTGAAGGCTCTTTAGGAGGTGTAGTATCTGGAACTTGCCTTTTCTTTCCTATTTCCACATTTGATGGAGTTTGTAACTCTGGAACTTGTGGATGATTTACCTGAGTGGGAGAAACCTGTGATTGTTCAGGTGCTTTGGAAGTTTGTGGTTTTTCTGCCATGACCAAAGTTTCAATGACCTGTAATGCAGGTTCCTTTCCTTTGCCCTTTGTCTCTGCTGCAACTGATGAACTGCCTTCCTGCAATCTCTGCTGTGGATTTGCTGCTGAAGATGTGCCAATATGAGATACCTGCACTTGACCATAAGATTCTAGGTCATATTCCTTCTGAAGATTTTTCATAATTTTATTCATTTTTTCTTCTGCACTTTCTTCTTCAACAAGTGTTTTTTCCACCCATTCATCTTGGTTAGCATATTGCTCTATATCAGGAATCCTGTGGTGGATATAAGGGGAAGATTTGTTCTTTAATCTTTTTTCACAGATGAAACCAAATGGGTCATAAGGAACCCAACGAAAACTTCTTTGAAATTTGTAGCGGTTTTGTAATATATCCTCTGCTTCTCGCTCAGCCTCTCTAGAGTTGCAGATGTAGGGACCTAATTGACTTTTAATCCGGAGTTGAGCTTTCTTTTTCACACTACAAAAATGGATCACATATGAATTATTCATTTGCCTGAAATATTCCAAGGCAAACAGTCTCATGGGTACATACTTTGGTAACTTGAATGGATGTAATTCACATCCATAGATTCTGATGATTGTATGGTTTTGATACAAATACCAATCCCCAACTTTATAGGTCCTTGAAAGTTGCAAGGTCTTCTTTATTTCATTACTGAGTCTTGGGGGAGGAATCCCTGTCAACAATGTAGTTGCAGGATATACGAAAAGATCTATAAACTCAGAATAGGAATAGGGAGACTCATAAGAATGAATTATGGGAGACAAAAATATAACTGACCTTTGGTTTCCCTTGGCATCAAGTTTTTGAACAGGGAAAGGGAACTTTTCTGACTGATAGTAGATAATGAGATGATAGATGACTGAGGAATATTTAAAAACTTTTTCATCATCTAGCCTCATGAACTGATCATGGATCTTGTTGGCTATGAAGGAGGCAAAGTCATATTTAATCTCAGGAGGTTGCCCAGGAGTAAAAATGGATAGCAAAACCAAGGTTATCTCATCAACATATTCATTGGTGTTGAAGCCCAAGACAAAAGATATCATATTGAGGATGAGTCTTCCCAATTGATTGAAATAATAAAAACCATAGGGAGGAGGTCCCTTAGGTTGGTGTTCAGGCAACATGAAATTATGGCAAATGGACTCTAATTTCTCTAGGGTCAATTTATTAGACTTCTCAATCAAATCTTCCATGGATAGAGGTGCCAATTCTTGGTCAGGTTCAAAGTGTAGCATTTCATTGATGGCCTGGGGAGTAATGGGGAATAGAACACTTTGGTCAGGGGATATCACAGCTCTCTGAGTGAGATCATAGCTTGAATGGCAATAGTGGATAATTTCTGGGAAATTAATGACTGAGGGGATGAGGTACCTTGGGAGATTGGATTCCCACAGTCCAATGACATCTTGCCCCTTTGAATAATTGTCTCTGCAGCGACAAAAACTCAGAAGGGGGCTTTCATCAAAATGCAAGTCTTTAATCTAAAAATCTCTATCCACTAAGGGTAAATACTCTAATTCTCTGTGAGGTGCATTCAGTGGGGTCACATTCAGGGCTGCTGGGGCTTCCATTTTGGTTCTTGTGGATTCAAAACAGAAATTTCTGGGTTTTCTTCACAGGCCCGACGCGTTTTCGATTTTAATGATGAAATTGGCACAATTGCCGGTTCTGGGGAACAATTTACAGTTTTAAATCTCAGAGAGTAATCTCAGTGATAAGATTTAATTATCAATTCAGTGGAAAACAGGGAAAACAGATTTTCTATTGAAGTTCGGGGCGCTGTAAGATAAATACCTGTTCTTGGAAGAAAATTGGCTTTTAACAGGTATCAGGCGATGGCGGGAGTGTACTCGAACACAGGTGCAGCGGAATCTTGGAGCGAAATTAGATAACACAGTAAATTTCAGTGGAAATTCGAAAATCGAAGCAGAAGGCGCTGTTGTTTTCAATAACGAAAATAACGGAAAAAACACGAAAATTGGCTTTATTTACAAGTTAAAGGGTTTTTTATTTTTTCGAGGAGTGACGTCATCAATGTACGGGCTGACGTATGCAAGGTCGGGCGGTAAGCAGTAAGCGGTAAGCGGTAATCCCCGCACCGCTTATGGACGAAGGTGGTATTAGTCGGGAGGGCAGCGATTCCACAAAGTAATTGACACGTGGACGGTGACTAGTCAAATACCGCCAATCCCCCGCTGGTTATTGTTCAGGTGTTGGATGGCTAGCGGAATGAACGCTAGCCGTAGATCTTACAGTGGGAGATCGGACGGCGGAAAGGACGAATAGATGGTGGGGTTTTAGTGCGTGGGCCCGACGGGTTTTAAAACATAATTAACTCTATTTAAACATCCCGGGGGGCATATAATAGGCGGAAAGGTTATTAATTAGTTCTGATAACTAATTAATCCCGTGGTTGGAAGTAAAGAATATCACGTGTGGGTATTATAATGAAAATGTCGGGTGGGATGCCAGGTGGACGAGCCACGTTGGCGCGGGATTTTCCGAAGTTTTGATTTAAAAATAAAACTTCAGATTTATTATTTTTTGGTATTAAACATATAAACCACATGTTTAAAGTTTTTCGTATATATGTTTATTTTATTTTATTATATGGTAAATTAACAAATGTAATTAACTTACCATAGGGGCGGGTTTATGGTATAATGATAAATTTAACCAAAGGGCATATAGTGGGTTTTTATGTTAATGCACGGGGAAATAATTACTTTGGTTAAACTTTATAATAGAGGGGTTTTTGGGGTATTTATAAAAAAGGAGTTATATACTTAGGATAGGGCATTTCACTAGAGATTTTGTAAATAGAGTTAAACATTAATATGACAAAGGGACAAGGAAAATCAAAATATTTTGCACATCTAAGAAAGTGATAACTTCTGAAGTAAATTGCAATATCTTATCTTCAACACTTAATCTTAGAATAGCAAGTTATCTTGAGGGTTTTTTATGGAATTTTGCATGATTTCCCTAAGTAAAATATGATTTTACTTAGGATAAAGTTAAAGGTGAATGATTATAATGATGAATTATCTCAAGTAGTTAGGTCTTTTTGATCATTAGGCCGAGGGTCCGGTCCCTCCAAAAGTCAAGGAAATGCCTTGAGCCCCTTTGATCTCCAAATACCTTAGTGCTTTGGGGGAAATTAGTAAAAACTTAGAGAGAAAGTGATGTGGGAAGTTAATGATTTTGACTTTTCTTTCTGTGATTTTCCACTGTATTCCCTGCTTCAGTATTTGTGATGAAGTAAAGGATCAAAACATGTAACAGCATCATTCATCAGATAAAACTTTGCAACACCATCTACCTACCCTATCTACTACTACCATTTTCTCTTCTTTATTAGGGTGCATTTAGACTTGCAAACCCTTATCAATATTTTTCTTTTTACAAGGCAAATCTATCTATTTCTACCCTTATTACATCCAAGGGCTCAGATTAAACTGTTGAGCACCTCTCATTAACTCTACCTATCTACTTATCTGCCAAGATTGAATTGTTTGGACAGATATTTATTCTCTAATCTACAACATGAAATTGAAATATAAGTAAGCCAAGTTTAAACAGTTTGACTTATTCATGAATTGTGGCAAACGTTTGACAAGCTGCACACAATTGCTTTATTACAAAAATGAAATAGTAGTGGCATTTGGATTTGCACACTTTCCTTGGTCTATTTTTTGCTTGGGGTTCATTTCTTTCACTTTTTTTGACCATTTTATTTTTCTTACCTTTTGATTTTTCTTTTAGGGTATACCCTCTTTACATTTTTTAAATTATGTGATTTTTTGGTTTTTCAAGAATATGGAACACCTTTGCTCAAGAAAGAAGGTTTGAACATATTCCATAGTTCAATCAAGACAATCATGAAAAATGAAACCTATTGGTATAGGAGTCTAACACTTCCAAACTTTTATGGAGTTAAAACTGAAGATCCTGAAACCTTCCTGTTTGAATTTGAAGTCCTATGTAGAACCTATGACTACTTACAAGATGCTCAAAAACTTAAACTATTTCCTTCAACATTGAAAGGAGCAGCATTGAAGTGGTTTATGAGTTTGATCAACAGTTCTATTAGGACATGGGAAGACATGAAACAAACATTTTTAGAGAGGTATTTGGATTACTGTATGCCAGTCAACCATAAGGAGGAAGTGTTTAAAATGCTACAAAAAGAAGATGAAAATCTGGAAGATTTGTTGGAGAGATTTAACTACAACATCAAAAGAGAAAAAATGGAAAACCTAGACCAAGATACCTTGAAAGCTCTCTTGTTGAAGACAATTAGGGATGAATGGTTAGATATCCTTAACATGATGGGAAAAGGGGATATATCTCAGCTCACATTACCTGAAATAGTTGAATTATGTATCAACCTTTCAAGAGGGAAATCTAAAACTGTAAAAGGACCAAGAGACCCTGCTCTTGAAAGGGCAAGTAAGTCTGCTTCTGGGACAGTAAGTAGGGTAGAAATAGGACATATGCTTGATGAGTTCAAATCTGATATCTTGGGGAGTCTTAGTGAACAAATAGACACCCTTAAGTTACAAAACAAGCAAAAAGCTGAATCTGATGCCTTAGCAATCTTTTGTCCCAAATGTAGAAAGAAACATGCCTTGAGAGAGTGCCCTTTGGATGCAAAATTTGTAGAGACTTGTGTAATTTGTTCAGAAAAACATGAGACCAAGAGTTGTCCTTCACTTCCTGGTCTTAAAGCTGTCTTTCAAGAAGAAACTCCTACAAGTTCCATAGAATCTCTCAATTTTGTCTCCAGGAGGCCATGGCAAGGACCTCAAACACAAGGATTTCATGATCAGATGTATAATCAACCCCCACCAAATTGGAATTCTTGGCAGCAACCTTGGCCCCAATTTCAAAATCAATCACAAACTTGGGCGCAAGGAGCACAAAATCCCTATGGAAGATACTTTCAGTATTACCAATATCCACCATCCTATCCACCGTATCCACATTTCACTCCTCAACAAAATCCTCAAAATCCACAACATCAAAATCAACCACTTCCATTACCATTTCCTCAGAAAACAAATCAGTTGCCTACCCAACCCATACCAAACCCCAACAATAAAAATCCTCAGAATACATACATGATAGAAGGCCAACAGTTTCCAACTTATTTGATCACTCCTTTAGACCTTAGTGATGTTCAACTTAGGTCTGGAAGAATACTTGAAAAGAGGAAACCTTCTGTAATCATACAAGAGCAAGACAATTCTAAGGAAGATTCTCTACGGGTAAATAAAAGTCTTGAAGAGAACACAACTTTCCAAGACTCAAATATTGAAAAATCAAAACAAAAAGAACCAATAATTTCAACTCCTATATTAGAGCAGCCATCAACATCCACTTCTACTCCTCCCTTTCCATAAAGATTACAAATTGATAGGGATGTAGAAAAACAAATTATGGTGCCTAAGTATGATTTCCTAGATGAGCTGAGAAATGTTTGTATTGAGATCCCATTATTACAAGCCATCAAGGAAATTCCAATCTTAGCAAAAACAATAAAGGAGTTGAGCATGAAGAAAACTAGAAAAAGAATAAGAGAGATAAAGAAAATTCAACTGGCAGGAAAAATAGCAGATATCATGATGGGTAAGATGGCTATTCCAAAGTATCTAGACCCAGGAAATCCAGTTGTTAAAATTCACATCAATGGAATTGAGATCCAAAACACACTTATTGATTTAGGAGTAGCAATCAATATCATGAGTAGACAAATCATGGATAAACTGAAACTTCCTAATCTTCTTTTTACACCCACATTATTACAATTAGCAGACAGATCTGTGATCAAACCTGATGGGGTAATAGAAGACATTCCAGTGTCCCTAGATTCTTGGGAATATCCTGTGGATTTTATGATCCTAACTCCTAAGAATAATATAGGGGGGCATCCTGTTATATTAGGAAGACCTTGGTTAGCTACAGCTGATGCTTTCATTAGTTGTAGATCTGGTGATATGTACATCTCTGATGGTAGTTCAACCAAGAAATTTACCTTGTATCCTCTAGCAAAAACAATTGCAGAATTAGATGATACTCAATGGATAGAGGATGAAGAAGACTTACAACCTCTCTTCATAATTTCAGAAATTGGTGAAAATAGCCAGATTTTGAATACCTTAGAAAACTTTGAATCCTCTTCGGAATATAAGCATGAACAATTTCAATAAGAATCCAACATTGAGTTTTTATCATCAAGGAAGATGTCTCTTTATTCCATGGATAAATTTGGCAGCTCTTCAATTGAGATATTTCCAGGCAAAACCTTAAACATAAACAAGAACTTAGAGAAATCTCAACAAGAAGAGCTAGTCAAGATTTTACATAGACATTCTTCTGCATATGCATGGAAGTACACTGATATGAAAGGGATAAGCCCCAAGACTTGCACTCATCACATCTACATAGAGGAAAATTGTAAACCAATCAGACAACCTCAGAGACGGATGAATCCAAATCTTAGGGAGATTGTTAAGGAAGAATTGCAGAAATTGTTAAATGTTAACTTTATCTATCCCATTTCAGATAGTCAGTGGGTTTCTCCTTTAGTAATTGTGCCAAAGAAAAATGGTAAATGGAGGGTATGTATTGACTACTGGGAATTAAACAAAGCTACTCTTAAAGATCATTTTCCCTTACCTTTCATATATCATGTGTTAGATACATTAGCTGGCAAAAAGTACTTTTCATTTCTAGATGGGTTTAGTGGTTATAACCAAATTCAAGTAGCACTTGAAGATCAAGAAAAAACCACATTTACCTGTCCTTGGGGTACCTATGCTTACCGAGTATTGCCATTTGGATTATGCAATGCACCTGCAACATTTCAAAGGGTAGTACTAGGAATTTTTTCAGATCTAATACATGATTGTGTAGAGGTATATATGGATGATTTCACAGTTTATGGAAACACATTTGAAGAAGCCTTAGAAAACTTGGAAAAAGTTTTAAAAAGATGTAAAGAAGCAAATCTTTCACTTAGTCATGAAAAGTGTTTTATGATGTTTACTGAAGGAATTGTTTTAGGACATCACATTTCAGGAGATGGGATTAGAGCTGATGAGTCAAAAGTTGAAGTCATCTCTAACTTATCTATTCCAAGTTGTCAAAAAGATGTTAGGAGTTTTCTAGGATTTACAGGATATTATCGGAGGTTTATAGAAAACTTCACCAAGATAGCATCTCCACTCTTCAAATTGCTTACCAAAGACTGTAAATTCAAGTGGAATTCTGATTGCCAGTTAGCCTTTGAGACCCTGAAAACCAAAATTTCCGAAGCACCTATTTTAAGGGGACCTAACTGGAAGTTACCTTTTCATATCTCAACAGATGCTTCTGATACAGCTCTAGGAGCAGTATTGGGACAAAAAGACCCGATTCCTTATGCCATCTACTATACCAGTAAAAATTTGACTCCTGCAGAGTTAAAATATACTGTAATTGAAAAAGAGTTTTTAGCTGTTGTTCATGCCATAAACAAATTCAGACACTATATAACAGGCTATGAAACTTTTGTTCACACTGATCATTCTGCAATTAGATACTTAATGAACAAATCAATTACTAATGGCAGAGTCATAAGATGGTTATTGATTTTACAAGAATTCAACATTACCATTCTAGATAGGCCTGGAAAACAAAACACAGTAGCTGATTTCCTATCTAGACTCCAAAACATCAAAGACAATACTCCAGTTGAAGATCAATTCCCTGATGAATATCTTTTTGCAATTTCTACTCAGACTCCTTGGTTTGCTGACATTGCTAATTATTTAGTTTCGGGGAAATTTCCTTCAATAATGAATGCAAGAGACAAAAGAAAGATCATTTATGACAGTGAAAAATATTCATGGGTTGCTAATGAGTTATACAAAACAGGTCCATATTTTATCATTAGGAGATGTGTTCGGGAAGATGAAATGCCTGAGATCCTCAAGGCATGTCATGATGAACCTTGTGGCGGACACTTTGCTGATAAAAGAACAACTTATAAGATCCTTCATTTAGGATATTATTGGCCATCCCTTTTTAAAGATGCTAAAGAGTATGTCAAAAGGTGTGACAGTTGCCAAAGGGTAGGGAAACCTTCTCCTTCAGGTGAGATGCCATTGCAGCCTCAGGTACATATTAAACCTTTTGAAAAGTGGGCTTTTGATTTTGTAGGACCTATTAGTCCTCCATCATGACAAAAGAAATATATATTAGTTTGCACTGATTATGTTACCAAATGGGTAGAGGCCAAGCCATTACTTTCTGCTACTGAAGCATCTGTAGTTAATTTTATTTTTGAGGATATTTTTACTCGTTTTGGTGTCCCAAGGAAAATTGTTACAGATCAAGGAGCTCAATTTACATCAAAGCTAGTGGAAAAAATGATGGAGAGGTACAAAATTAGACACATAAAATCTACTCCTTATCATCCACAAGCAAATGGTCAAGTGGAATCTACTAATAAGGTCATTGAAGGGATCCTAACGAAGACTGTTCATTTGCATAGAAGAGATTGGGTAGATAGGCTTCCTGAAGCCTTGTGGGCCTATAGAACTACATGGAGAAGCACAACAGGCCATACTCCTTATGAACTTGTTTATGGAAAGCAAGTTTTTTTTCCCATAGAGTTCCAGATTCAAACTTTCAAAATGGCAGTTCAGCTAGGACTTGATCTATCAGAGGCACAAAAGCACAGATTGGAGCAGATTAATGAATTGGATGAGATCAGACAAGATGCAGTTCAGAAAAAAAGTATAGTCCAACAGCAAAGGACTAGATGGCATGACAAGTACATCAAGGAAAAGAAGTTCAAATAAGGTGACTGGGCTCTCTTGTTTGATTCAAAGTTCAAGGATTTTCAAGGTAAATTCCAAACATATTGGCTTGGGCCATATGAAATTATAAGAATTTTTGACAATGGAGCAATAAAAATCAGGACAATAGATGAAGAGAAGGTCACTTTTCTTGTAAATGGTCATAGATTGAAGCTGTATCACAAGCCATTTTCAAGAGAAGAATTTGTCAAGAGATTCCAGGAAAACAGTGATGTGAAGTTAATGAAGAAGAATTTTTCTTCTTCATCAACTTAATTGAATTTTCTGAAGTCAGATATTAAAAAATAAAATAAAAAATAAAAAAAAATAAAAAATAAAGTATAAACATGAAAACTAATCTCTGATTAGCATGTTTATACAGAAAAGATAGAGTGAAAATCAGAATCTTTCTAACACTTTAGCTTTTCAAGTTTGTTCTTTTTCTGCAAGCAGTTATCATAAAATCATAAGTGATTCACATTCCACTTATGATCCATTTCACTCCATTCATCCATACTCCATTTCATTCATCCATACTTCATCCATTTCATTCCATGGTCCACCTCATTTCCATCTGAGAGTTTTAAGATTGATTTCTTTCTGCAATTGAATAATACAGATCATAAGTTGCAAGTCACTTTCCATACTTCACTCCACTTCATAATTGTGATTCATTTCATTCCATTATTCACTTCACTCATACTCCATTACACTATACTTCATTATCCATTTTTAACTCATTTCATACAACATTCCCTTCATGCTTCAAACCATTCCATTTCATGTTTCAAGGCTTCTACAGGTACATTCTGCAATCAGTCAGACATTCTGCAGCTAGTCAGACATTCTGCAGCCAGTCAGACATTTTGCAGCCAGAGATCCTGAAGGCACTATCCAGTAATCATCTGATTTAGCAGCAAATTGATCATGCATATCCAAGACAACAAGCAAAAATCAAAGGAGTTATGAACACTGAAGATCAATGATTTTCAAAGGAGGACAAGGCATATCAAAACCACAAAAAAATCAAAGGAAGGGCAAAGGTAAAAGTTATGAAATTATTATAGTGACAGATCATGAAAGTTTTAGCATAGTTAAGTCATGTATGATTCAAAAAGTTGTTTTAATTAGTCGTATTGATCATGCTTAACAAACCTATCATAAAAACTTTGGACAAAATCCCTTTCACTCCGCCATTCCAAATCATCATTTAAAACTTAAACGGTTAAGTACTGAAGTGACCTAAGCAGTCACGTCACTAGCCCGAAGCATTTAAGTGATGATTTTGAAATTACATGAGAATTTTTTTCCACAGTATTTTCTTCCGTGATAACTCTCAACTCATTAATCTGTGTGAATCACCCTCACCGCATTATACTCATTTCATAACTACTCCATATAATTTCTTTCCGTAGCCAATTCTTAGCCATTCCGGTCTGTAAAACAGAGGAAACATCTGTGGAGTAAAAACATCTCTTTAACAGCCATTTTCACCGTGAGCAGAGGAGCAGTAATTTGAAGGTTGAAAAGATAAGTTATGGGTCTCATAGCAAGAACTGAACCAGTTGGAGCCAAGTACTTGGAAGGCTATCCACAAATCAAATAAATGCTACAACAAGCTGGGTGGTTACAATTCTTGGAAAAATTTAATGGTTTTCATAAAGAAGTGACTAAAACACTTGCACGGTCCTTCAATGGAGTAGAGGTCGAAACAGGAGATGCTAAATTCACCATTACAGAGGCTTTCATTGCAGAAGCAACAAAATTACCCAGGCAAGGAGAAAAGTGGTTCAAAAATAGGGAATTTCATAACGAAGCATGGAGGCAAATACTCAAAACACCAAGTATGGATGTTTCCATTTTTAAGAAAGGTATTCCTAGCTCGGCACTGAAGAATAAATGGAGGAACATGTTGCTTATTTTGCAAAAAATTATAACTTGTGAAGGAAGATTTGGTACCCTCTATGTTTATCATATTCGGTTAATGATGCATTTCTTATAAGAAGAAATCAATTTGCCCTTTTTCTTACTTCATAGCTTAAAGAGAATGGCCTCAAATGTTCAAAAGAGGGTTCAATTTCTGGAAACAACCTTGTATCACCATGGGTTAGTCAAAATCTTAATTGAACATAATTTGGGAAAAATGGGAGATAATTGGGATGAGTTTCTAGTGAGGAATCACTTTGAAGAACCCAAGGAATCTCCACTTGAAGGAAAACCTACAAGAAGAAGCAGGAGAAAGGAAATTTTCAAAGCTGTTGAAACTAAAACTGGTAAATCAATACAAGAGGACAGTGAAGAGATGATTTCTGAGAAATTGGCTCAAATTAAGAAGCAGCTTAAGAAGGAGAGAATAATAAGAAAATATGCCAAAGACAGAGGAGAAGGGCCATCTCAACCGAGACGGAGCCATAGGCTTAGAGGTATACTAAAGAAAAGAGAGGTTAGACAAACTGAAATCATAAACATTGAGGATGAAGAAACACCTACTGCTAGATCACCTGAGTATCAGTATGAGGAGGATTTTGATGAAGGAGCTCCTGAAATAGACCCAGCACAACAAGAAATTTACAATTATGTTGAGACACTAGAGAAGAGAGCTTAAGAAAGTAGAGACAGAACTCCTAGTCCACCAAAATCTACAATTGATATGCTAAGAAGAGATAAATATGAGTTAGAAGTACTCAATAGGCATATCAAGAATGAGAATGAAATTTTAAGGGAGCAGGTTAAGCTCAAAGGTGATATGAATACCACTCTGTCTCTACAAATGAAAAAGTTGCAAAAGGCCAGTGAAAGATTGAAGAAGAAAAACAAAAATTTAAGCAGGGCACTTACAAATTTGAGATTCAAGTTAGTCATAAGAAAGCCCAGAAGGCCATTGACTGTCAGGCAAAGTATAAGAAGAGGCTTAGATGTCCTAGCAGAGGTCTCATAGTACATGGAATAGTTGCATGAGGACATGCAAAAGCCTTGCAGTGGGGGTATGTTGAGCCCCAAAGATGTCCTTCTTTTCCACCACATTTCACTTCATTTCCTTTGTCCCTCATCAATTACAAGCTTAAATGATCAATAGGATTGATTAGGATTACTTTAAGAATGTATATAATGACTAAATTGCTATGTTTTCATGATTTTGTTATTGTAGCAATTTTTGACTAGACTCGGCTACAGAACGCAGTCATTCTGTAGCCAGTCGCCTATTCCGCAGCTATCTTCATGTTTACGCAGGTTCCAGGTGTCACCTCAAGGAAAAACACATATGGTCGTATTCCACATCATTCCCCCATCATTTCTTGCTCTCCACGAAGTCTGATCTCGAGTCTACAGGTGGTTATGCACGTGGGAAACCAAAACTAGGAGATAGACTTCTAATAGGACAAGGACTGTACAGATGTCCTTAATCATAGTACGAGGCCACCACCAGAGTCCTAGTTTGATTTTAGTTGGGAAAGAAAATTATTCCTGTTTTATCTCAAAGACAGTTATGTAATTTTGTTATAAGTATGGTTCGGGAGACCGAGAAACAGCTAGCTAGATTTATGTTTTGTTGCTAGATCTCAGAAGACCATAATACTCTGTTTTTCGAAGAATTTCTCCTTTAATGAAAGAAGCATCACTTTATTGCCAGAGCTAAGTCAATATTGAGTAGATTTGCGTGCTAATCCGGTGGTAGAGGGCCCCTGCCACCTAAAAAGCTTTGTTCATATGGTTTAGATAAGTAACTTAGCCTTGTTTCATTCTTAGTTTAATCAATTTTCTAAATTTTGTGTTTTTATACTTACTTGCAGCGGATGCCACAGTTAGTCTTATCCTTACAAACTATTCCAAAATACCACTAACATTGGATGAGATATAACTGTAGTATTTAGGAGTTAGTTGCATTTCTCTGAACTTTATGATTTTGTGCTCAATTACATCAGTTGTTACAGCTAGTCTTGTTCTTATGAACTCTTCCAAAATATCACTAACTCTGGGTGAGACATCGCTGTGGTGTTTTAGAGCTTTGTTGTGTTTTGTTGACTTTTATGCTTTTATGCTCATTTACATAACATGTTGCAGCCAGTCCTGTTCTATAAATTATTCCAAAAAACCACTAACTCCGAATGAGACAGAGCTGAAACATTTCATAGAATTAGTTGCATTTTAGTTCAGTTGAAATACTCCGGAGGTAGATGTCACCCTAGTTTAATTCTGTCACTATATTTCAAGTTTGATAATGGCACTCTAGTTCAACTCCGTTCACTGTATTTTAAGTTAGATTAGTGGCATTCTAGTTCAGTTCCAGTTCACTGTATTTCAAGCAATATATACCAATATATCATCCAAATTGACAATAACAAATAAATCTATAAAATGGCATATTACATCATTAATTAACCTCATAAATGAAGCTAGTGCATTGCATAGGCTAAATGGCATGACTAACCACTCATACAAAACTCGTCTGGTTTTGAAGGCAACCTTCCAGGTATCTTCTTCACTGACTCGAACCTAGTGATATCCAAAATTTAAGTCCAACTTGATGTAGTATTTTGCTTGTTGCTATTAATCCAATAGATCATTTATTTTTGGGCATGGGGTACTTGTATTTTAGCATAATTTTGTTCAATGCCTTGTAATCTGTACACATTCACCAAGTCCCATCCTTCTTTCGCACAATCATTATGGGTAACCGACATGGTGATGTTCTCAATAAATGACACCATGTTCACTCTTCAAATTGTTTCTCAACGTCACTTGCTTTTGTAACAGACTACCTGTACAACCCAATGTTTGGTAATGGGGAGTCTGGCAATAATTGGATCACATGCTCCACTTTCCTCTTGGATGGTAGCCCTTTAGGCTCCTAGAACACATCCCTATATTCCTGTAGCAAATCTTCCAATTGTTGTTTATGTTTCTTACTACATCCCTCTAGGGATGCCTTTACTCTCTTTGACTCTTCTATAGTAGAACATGCCTTTTGCTATAACTAATAAGTTTCATAGCTTGGTTGGTGATGGGACTCCAAATTAGACACAAATTAAAGGCCCGTATAACCTTTATTAGTCACATAAAGGCTATATTAAATTTCTCACTCTACACTTAATAATGTTTTTTCATCTTTAATATGTTCTTAGGAAGGTTTAGAGATAATTGCATATTATGTGCCTAATATTATTTATTTTTGCAGAATATTGAGTAAATTATTAATGATATAATATAGGGACTTACTCCCTACTACAGGATGGACCAAGATTGGATAATAGATGAACCACATATTATGAAATTATTGAACTTATTTTGGAGCTCCAGTGATTGAGAAAATCTAGGAATGTGCTAATGAAGATTCCTACCATTGGGAACCAAATGCATTTTTTGAGGGATTTTGGAGGGGAGGGTTGTCTCCTTTCAAGGAATATTCTTCCCCATCAATTTGTATAAGCATCAATTTAAAATTTCCTCTAGGGGCATGTATTTCTTAGTCTTCTCGAGGAGAAAACTTGTTATTTAGCAACTCTACTTTCATTTCTAGTAGGGATGTACTTGGATTGACTCTGGTAATGAAGTTTGGTTCCATTTTTGCTTCTAAAGATTGGTTTATTTCATAGGAATTTGATTATCCTTGGGCTTGGCCATCCCAGGAGCCTTAGAGCCATGCTGTACAATTTCTTTATTTTCTTTGAATGTCTTTTTCACTTTCATCTCTTATTTTAACATTTAGTGTTCATGCTTCCTTTATTGTAGGTTATATTGGTTAAATGATTGAAATGACTTGTTTTGCAAGTTATTTACAAATTCACAAGCATGATGCATCTATAGAAAAGCTTTGAAAATTCATATTCATCATTGAGCTACTTGGATTGGTTTACTAGTTCACAAATCTAGAGTTTCTAAAGTCTCATGTAACAAAATAGTAGTAATTTTTGACTAATTTTTAGAACGTGTTAATGAGATTCTTTCAAGTTAATTCTACTTGGATTGAGTCATAAAATCATTCAAGTTAATAACAAAATTTACCCCATAGAATTTGCACTTGATCAAGTTAGGCATTTGGTAGGTTAAATAACTCACTCATTCTTGAATTTCTAGTCTTTGGAGTAGTAATTTTTGTAGAAATTTTAATACAAATTATGTATTTCCTGGATTCTCCTGATCTAACAATTATATGCCACTGTTAAATATAGAATCGCTTCTACAAAAATTCTTGCGGAATTTAAAACACAATCACAATCGCCAATTGAAATATCAATCACACATAACACATATGTTTTTACCGGGAAAGCATAAAGCTAAAAACCCCACTATCATATATTATGTATATATCATGGATCATGAAACAATCTCATACAAAGCTCTAATCCAAGAGCTCTCAGTACAATATACAATCGTCTCACACTGTCTTGCAGAAATTGGCAAATGCCTTGGCCAAATTTCCGCCTCACAACAACCTGCCTCCATTGCACAATCCAAGATGATTACAAAGACCAATTTGATGCAATCATGCCCTCCTTGACTAAACAATCCTCACGAGCATATCCAATGTGTGTTTGACATGCATGAGTACAACCCAATATAGTACAACTGATAATCAACTGTCCCTTTCACCTACATCTCAACTGGGTCTCTACTAGATCTGACATGCATGAGTTAACAATATTAAATCTTCAGTTGCATGTGAGACCACTGATTGTGAATTAATTAATAATTAATTAACTGATCTCTCACTAGTGTATCTTCAATTACAACTAGCACAATTGAGTTTAACTCACTTAACTGAGTTAAACTACTTTACAACTCACATAACTACACATCCAGCTCTGTTACAACTTCGAATCACTCAGTTACAAATAATTCTACTTGCATGTCCCGCCAACCAACCTTTGAACTCGAAATTCCTTCAGCTAAATGGTTTGCCACTTCAGTTAACTGATTCTAAGTGATCCATGAGAATAGATTAATATTTATTGCCCAACTATTATTAAGGGATAATAATAGTCGACATGCATGTATAAATAGAACTCGCACATACATCTAAAAATAGAACATCATCTATAAATAGAATTTTCTCACCATCTTTAAATAGACATCATCTATAAATAGAATTTTCTCATCCATTCTAAAAATAGACTTCCACCTAAAAATAGCCTGAGGCTCCATCCTAGTGTAGGTGCTTAATTTTCACTAGGATATTCTTGTTGAATCTCAATACTCCCTCTTAACAAGAAAGGGATTATCCTTCACCTCGATCCTGTCTCTATGGTATTCGAGTTTTCTCCTGGTGAGCGCCTTCGTCAGAATATCTGCATCCTGATCCTTCGTAGGAATGTACCGAAGCAACATGATCTTCCGCTGCACACAATCTCTGATATGATGATACCAGGTATCTATATGCTTAGATCTATCATGAAACACATGATTAATCAAGAGTTTAATGCAACTCTGATTATCACAATGAATCACTATAGGATCTAAATGAGAACCAAACAAATCAACCAATATCTTTCTCATCCAGATAGCCTCACATGCAGCTTGACTTGCTACCATGTATTCTGCTTGCGCTAAACTGAGTGCCATAGATCTTTGTTTCCTGCTGTACCAAGAAACAACTGTAGATCTGATACTAAATATACCCCCTGATGTGCTCTTTCTATCTGTTGGGCTGCCTGCCCAATCTACATTCGTGAAGCCATGCAACTTCACCTCATCCGTTTGTCTGTACCACAAGCCATACTCAGATGTGCCCCTCAGGTATCTCAGGACATGCTTCCCGCCTTCCAAAAGAGCTTAGTAGGCTTAAAAATCTCTCGACTAAGCTGGTTCACCGCATAGCATATGTCTGGTCTCGTGTTCACTAAATACATTAGTGAACCCACTAACTATCGATAAATAGTAGCATCCACCACCTCTCCAGATGTAGCATCCTCTTTCCTCTAGTTTCCTAGAAGAGGAGTATCCATGGGTTTGCAACCCTCCATGTGAAACTTACCCAGTGTCTCCCTTGCATACTTTCCTTGAGACAAAAAAGATTCACCATCTCGCTACCATATTTCCAATCCAAGGAAATAATGAAGGAGGCCCATATCCTTCATCTCGAACTCCTTTGCAAGGTCCTCCTTGCATGAGTGTATTAGCTGCTCATCACCAGTCAGTATTAAATCATCAACATAAAGAACAATGATTAAAAGATTACCCTCCACCACAATTTGGTATAGGTTTGCTCCCGCCTCACTCTTGGTGAAGCCAAGTCCGGTGAAACAACTGTCTATCCGAGTGTACCAAGCACGAGGTGCTTGCTTCAGCCCATAAAACACTCTTTTGTGTCTACACACATTTGAATCGCTGCTGAAGATCTTAAATCCTTTAGGCTGCTCACTGTACACCTCTTCCTCAATGATCTCATTGAGAAACACAGTCTTCACATCCATCTGATGAATGTTCCAACCCATCTGCGTTGAGAGAGAAAGGATGGTCCTTATGGAAGAATACCATGCGACAGGTGCAAAGGTTTATTCATAATCAATCCCCTCGATCTGTGAGAAGCCCTGGGCCACAAATCTGTCCTTGTATTTCTCAACACTCCCATCAACATCTTGCTTTACCTTATAGATCCATCTCTCACCTACCACTGATTTATCAACCGACCTTGGAACAATTTCCCAAGCATTGTTTCTGACAATGGAGTCATACTCCTCCACCATTTCATCTACCGATGTGGGCTCCTGCACTGCTTCCTGACAGGAAGATGGCTCAGTCACAATACTTTTTCTCATGAGAGCCATGTATCCAGTAAATCGGCCAGGATACTGTCTTTGTCTGTGCTGTGAAGTAGGGGCTCCTACATTCTATGCAACATCAAGTCTCAGCCTATCAGATTCTATGGTACACCTTCTGCTAGTTCTGAAATTTGGCTCTACGTGAGTGGACTCCTCCACTCCATGAACCTCTTCCTATGGTTGATCCACATCTAGAGACTCATCTTTGGGAACCAACAGTTCCTCCTCCACATGCAAGTCCAGCTCCCTCTCAAGCAACAACTGCATGGCTTTCCCCTCATCGAATTTTATATCCCGTCGCATAACAATCATCTTACTGTTATGAAAATACACATGATAATTATGGGGTGTTTCTATGTACCCCACAAATATCCCAACTTTAACAGTCGACTCTAGCTTCTTCCTGGCATTCTTGGTCACATGCACATAAATAGATGAGCCAAAAATCTTAAAGTGAGAAAAATCCGGTTTCTTACCAGTGAAAGCTTCTTCAGGTGTACTCATGCCAAGTACTCTATGAGGACAATGGTTTTGCACATAAAACTCAGTGTTCCATGCTTGTTGGCAATATGATGCAGAGTGTTGTCCTTGATGGCAACCCACTGAATGAAGATGAAGACATACGACTGTTGACATGTGTTGTCCTTGATGGAAATCTACTTGATGAAGTTGTGCTTGATAGAATATGTTCTTGATGGAGCAAATATGATGTATCTACAGTGTGTACAGAACGCAATAAAGAAAGGATTTCAGCATGTGCTAAATCTTGATGAAAAGAGTATGTCTCTAGGCATATGCGGATTTTCCTAGGGGAAGTCGCGTATGCACGCGGGGATCAACGTGCCAAGTCGCGTATGGGAAAAAGCGCTCTTAAAATACATAACCAGGGGTAACCACCATGGTATTGACCCGTTGTATTGGGTAATGATTCGTCTAAATGACCCCGTCCAGGAATACCATCGGAAGTAATGTGGTTTTGGCTCATGGTATTGAAATTGGGTAAACCTATATAAGGAGAAGAATTTCATTGTGCAAAGCATGAGTGGGAGTGCAAGATGTCTGAGCTTCAATGAATACTTCTCTCTGGAGTATATCTGAATGGAAAGGGTTACATTTGAATGAAAGATCTGAATGTATGATGCACCGATGAAGGAGTGATGAAGAAGGGGATCTAGATCTGTATTGTACTTGTATTTGCTAGATCTGTTCATGGAAGGCTTAGATCTGAAATGAGGCGAACATCTGTCAGAGGCAAAAGGGTAAATCTGAACTGAATATCTGATCTGAAGAAGTATGCTGCTCTATAATAGTTGAAGATCTATACGCTAGTTCGCCACAGAGGAAGCGCGTACATACGCGGCTTCGCTGAAGAGAAAGCGCGTATGCGCAATAAAATTGGCTCTGTAATTTGTAATGAAGTATACGCGGGTTTGTGTAAACAAAAGCGCGTATATACGCGACATCAGTGAAGTGAAAGCGCGTATGCAAACTAGGGTTTGCTGAAGCATGGGGTATGAAACATCTGATCTGTTCTACTGTATTACTGCTATCTGATCTGTGTTGTCTGAATTGGTAAGTATCTGTTGGTGATGTATGTTTGAGCTTAAAAGTATGGAATGGGTCCAGTCTGAAAATATGATGAAATGTGGCCTGCAAGTGGTGTCCTAGTGGAAGCTTTGGATCCAGTGTGAAAATTGATGAAACGTGGTCCATAGAGGTGCTGAGGGTTGTAGCCTTCAGTCAGGGGGTTGTAGCTCCCTTCCAGGAGAGGCTGGTAAACAAGTCAGGGGGTTGGTGCTCCCTTCCAGGAGAGGCTGGTAAACAAGCGCAAGTGGGTGCCTGCATGTTGGTAGGAGTCTGCACCAGCACATAAGTTGTAAGATGTTTTCTCTATAATAAAAGATTGAAGGCTAAGCAACGGCAGTGGTGGTTTTCTCTCGACTTGGGTTTCCACCTAAAAATCCTGGTGTTCATGTGTGATGCTTTGTGTGATGGTTTACTCTGCTCTTACTGTTCATGTTTCCTATTTATTAAACATCTGATGAATGAATGATGGAATGATTTAAGTGAAGATCTAATAACATAATTAGATATCTGTGTATACGCGAGTTTCATAAAGGGTATCCGCGTATATACACGAGTCTGTTTCAGGAAAGTAGCGTATGGGTTTTAGAAACAAGAAAAAGTAAAAGTTTTGAATATGCAGTAAATACTAATTCACCCCCCCCTCTCAGTATTTTTCCCAACAATTGGTATCAGAGGAGGTTCTTCTGCAGAAGCTTGATCGCTTGAAGGAGATCCGTCGCAATGGGAAGTCAAGAAGGAGTAATGTCTATAAAGCCACCTCTATTCAATGGAAGCAATCTGATATTCTGGAAAGTACGAACAAAAGCATATCTGCAAAGTCTTGGTGCAGATGTATGGGCAATCGTGGAAGAAGGTTATCAATACCCGGCAAGTATTCCTACTGATGCTGCTGAAAGAAAGAAGTATGAAATCAATGCCAAAGCAGTGAATGTCTTATTAGGAAGCATGTCTAAATCAGAATTTGCTAAAGTGATGCAGCTACATTCAGCAAAAGAGATATGGGACAAAATCATTCTAAGCTATGAAGGAGATACAAAGGTAAAAAATGCAAAACTTCAAACTCTTAGAATCGAATATGAAAATTTGAAGATGCATAGTGATGAAAATGTTGCCAGTTTCTTTCTTCGTCTAGATGATATTTTAAATCGGATGAGAAATTTGGGTGAAACCATAACCGATACTACTCTGGTGGAAAGAGTCTTAAGATCCTTAACTTCAAAATTTGACTCTAAAGTTTCAGCTATTGAAGAAAGGCAAGATCTGCAAACTCTTACTATTGTTCAATTACATGGTATTCTGACTGCTTTTGAAATGAGGCAAGGAGGCCCTTCTCAAATCAAAGAAGCTGCTTTTAAGGCATCAGCAAAAGGAAAAGAAAAGGAAGTTGTCAAAGAATCCAGCTATATATCTGAAGAAGAAGAAGAAGCAAATTTTGTGAGAAGACTTCAACTGGGTACCGGAAAGCTCAAAGGTAAGCTTCCTTTCAAATGTTTCAATTGTGGAAGAGTTGGTCATTATGCTGCAAAGTGTCCTTATAAAGAAACTTCGGCTAAAGGAAAAGAAGTAGCAAGAAGGAATAAGAATCGATCTAGCACAAGAAAAAGTTATTATACTAATGAAGACAGTGATGGGTCATCTAATAGTGAGGAAGAATGTGAAGAAGACTTTAGACTTCTCATGGCTTTTGAACAAAGAGAAGAAAAGGATACTTTTGTGGATGCTCTAGAGGACAATGATTTTCTTGAAGAAAACAATCAACTCAAAGTAAGCCTAGAAGAAAAGAACATAATCATAGAGACTCTTGAAAATCAGCTTGAAGCCAAGGAAAAACGCATTGAGAAATTGGAGTGTGAAGTAGTAAGTCTAAGGAAAGATAATGAGAAAGTGAAGACTCTCAATATTAGATTTGCTAAAGGTTCAGAAACCTTAGATGAGATTATCAAGACACAACTGTCTCCTCTTATAAAAACAGGTCTTGGATATACTGGGGAATCTTCCCAGAGTTCAGCACCAAATTATTTGAAAGCAATCACAACTGGTTCTCTTCACTCAGCCACTCAGCAAGGGAACAAAGGATCTTTACAGGTGAAGCATGATCATCTCAAATCAAGGAGCACTAACAGGGAGATCCCTCAAAGAAGCAACAACCAACAGGTAAATTCAAATAGAAGATTTCATGATCGCAGAAATTTCTACTTCAATGGACAATGTTTCTCATGTCACAATTTTGGTCATAAATTTGTTCAATGTGTTGCATATAAAACCATCATGACAAGAGAAGCAAGAAAGATAAGGATGAATGATGAACCAAAGAAGAACACCTATAACAACTTTTCTCCTCTTCAAAACGAAGTTGAATGTACTTATTGCAATAACTTTGGTCATGAAGAATCTGAATGCAGGACCAAGGTCCAGCCAAAAGAACATGTTCCCTCAAGCTCTAAAATATGGAAAAAGAAAGAAATACAGGTTGAAAATTGTGGGATAGCATTATTTGCAGAAGGTGAAGAAAATCAATGGTACATTGATAGTGGGTGCTCAAGACACATGACAGGTGACAAAAGTAAACTTCTTACATATAATGCTCTAGAAAAGGAAAAGAAAGTTACATTTGGAAATGATACTCCTGCTGTAATTAAAGGAAAAGGGTCAGTATTTCTAAAAGAAAAGGTGAAGGCTAATGATGTCATGTATGTGGATGGATCAAGGCATAACCTGTTAAGTGTAAGTCAAATGTGTGATCAAGGAACAGAAGTGGTCTTTAGTTCAAAGGAATGTGTGGTTCGTGATCTTGATACAGGTAAAATCATTATAAAAGGAAAAAGAAATCCTAGCAACCTGTATGTACTGAACGGCATAGATCAATGTTACTTGAGCAAGTCTTCAGAAAATTGGCTATGGCATAGAAGGTTGGGGCATCTGAGCTTCTCTCAAATGAACAAAGCAAGTAGACTTCAAGCTGTTCATGGTCTTCCCAATATTAATCTACCAGAAAGTATCATATGCAAATATTGTCAATTCAGTAAGCAGACCAGAGTACGATTTAATGCCAAAGAAGGATCATCAAGTGAGCCTCTTAAACTCATTCATACTGACATATGTGGACCTATGAGGAAAAAGTCACCACGTGGGGAAGAATACTATATCTTATTTATTAATGATTATTCTAGAATGTGTTGGATCGGGCTCATTAAACACAAAGATGAAGCATTTGAAAAATTTCAGATCTTCAAAGCTTTAGTTGAAAATGAATTAGATCTAAAAATCAAGTGTCTTAGATCTAATCGAGGAGGAGAATATACATGAAATGAATTCTTTGAATTTTGTGAACAACATGGCATAAAAAGACAATTCTCTATAGCAGGTACTCCACAACAAAATGGCGTAGCAGAAAGAATGAATAGAACAATTCAACAAATGGCTAGAGCTATGCTCGATGATTCTGGAACTCCTGACATGTTCTGGGGAGAAGCAGCACATACAGCAGCTAACATTCTCAACAAAGCTCATGTTCGGGTAAATAGTGACAAAACTCCATATGAACTCTGGTATGGTAATTCTCCATCTGTGAAGCATTTTAGAGTTTTTGGAAGTAAATGCTTTATCAAAAATAATGATGAAAAGCTTGGCAAGTTTGAACCTAGATCAGATGAAGGGATATTTCTTGGTTACTCATCTTCAAGCAAGCATACAAATGTTACAATAAAAGGCTTCGAAAGATTGTTGAATGTATTGATGTTGTTATTGATGAGTCTCCTGCAGCTCCTAAAGAAGAAAAACAAACAACAAAAGAAGATGATGGTGACCTATGTCCTTCTACATCAAATGATATAGACAATGGATCCAATGAAGAACCTGCAGATGATCTATCTGAAAAAGCTCCATCCAGATATGTGCAAAAGAATCATCCTGAATCTCAAATTTTGGGTGACAAGGAATTAGGTGTACGAACAAGGAGAAATCTTGTGGGATCTTCTAATCATCTGGCACTTCTATCCACAATTGAACCACACAATGTCAATCAAGCTAGCAAAGATGAATGTTGGAAGCAAGCCATGAATGAAGAACTTGATCAAATTGAAAAGAATGACACTTGGGAATTGGTACCAAGACCACATGACAAAAATGTCATTGGAACTAAATGGATCTTCAAGAACAAGCTAAATGAGAATGGGGATGTTGTAAGAAACAAAGCTAGATTGGTCTGCAAAGGGTATACTCAACAAGAAGGTATAGACTTTGAAGAAACTTTTGCTCCTGTAGCTAGACTTGAAGCCATAAGAATTTTTCTTGCCTTTTCAAGTTATCAACAAATCAAAGTCTATCAAATGGATGTTAAATCTGCTTTTCTTAATGGTGATCTAGAAGAAGAAGTATATATAGAACAACCAGAAGGATTCATTTTGGGAAATGATGCAAATCTTGTTTGTAGACTTAAAAAGGCTCTATATGGTCTCAACAAGCTCCAAGGGCTTGGTACTATCGTCTTGACAAATATCTTCATCAACAAGGATTTTCAAAGGGGTCTGTTGATAGCAACTTATACACAAAAGTTGAAAATGATAAACTATTGATTGTGGTTGTATATGTTGATGATATCATTTTTGGGAGTAATGAAGAATCTTTGAGTCAAAAATTTGCTTCTGTCATGCAGCAAGAATTTGAAATGTCCCTACTTGGAGAACTAACATTTTTTCTTGGCTTACAAGTGCATCAAACTGCAGCTGGTATATTCCTTTCACAAGAAAAATATCTTAAGCAAATTCTGAAGAAGTATGGCATGGAAGAATGCAAACCTGTAAGTACACCAATGATAACCGGATGCAATCTAAGTTCTCATGATGATTCTCCCACGGTGAATCAACCAGAATACAGATCAATGATAGGAAGTCTACTTTATCTCACTGGGACTAGACCAGACATTATGCATGCTGTTGGGATTGTTGGACGATTCCAAGCTAATCCAAAAGAGTCTCATCTTCAGGCTGTTAAAAGAATATTAAAATATCTTCAAGGAACTCAAGACTTTGGTCTATGGTATCCAAAGAATGCTGATCTTACTCTTCATGCTTACACTGATGCAGATTGGGCTGGAAGTGTTGATGATCGGAAAAGCACTAGTGGTGGTGCATTATACATGGGGCCCCGGTTAGTATCTTGGTTCAGCAAGAAGCAAAATTCTATTGCCTTATCTACAGCAGAAGCAGAATATGTGGCTGCCGCATCTTGTTGCACTCAACTCCTTTGGATGATGCAAACCTTACAAGATTTTCAAATCAAATGTACACCTCTTATCCCCATTAAGTGTGACAATACAAGTGCCATCAGTATTTCAAATAATCTTGTTATGCATTCGAAGACCAAGCACATTCCCATCAAGTATCACTTCGTACGTGAACAAGTGCTTGAGCAAAAGGTGAAGTTGGAGTATGTTCCCTCCAAAGAACAAGTTGCTGATATCTTTACCAAACCTCTGCCCAGGTAAGCGTTCGAGTATCTAAGACAGAAGCTGGGAGTGTTCTCTGCCAGTCAAAGGAACAAATCTGCATAAATTTAGAAGATGGTATTGGATACGCAGGTTTCCTGAAACACAGTCGCGTATATACGCACGTTCATGCACAAAAAACCGCGTATGTCTGATTGCTGACAATTTTCTGTTTGGAGTCAGCTCTCTTCAGCACAGCTGCAGTGCTGCTTGGTATCTCTGATACTGTTTGGTATCTCTGGTGGAGTTCCAGTTCTCATAATTCTTTCTCTAATGTTTTGATAAATATGCCTTGATGATTTGTTGGTGACAGTGTTCAGGATGCACAAACTAAGGGGGAGCCTTAGTCATATGAAAAGGATGCTTGGATGCACAGTTTCAGGGGGAGCATTAGCTTTGCTGAGTATAATGCATTGTTGGCATTATGATGGTTCTGAAATATGTTATCTTTCTTGAGGACTTTCTGGTGTTGGTTATGAAAAGTCATATTTGTATTTTGATGAAAAGGTCATGTTGAGACCCATGATGTAAATTGTAATATTCAGTCATGTAAGGACTTGTCAAAATTATAAACCCACTTGGTTGGGTAGCTGAGTCATTTTTTTGTAAACCCACTTGGTTGGGTACTTGAGTCTCATATGTAAATCCACTTGGTTGGATATTTGATGTAAGTATGAGTCTTTGGTGATAGAAAGTTCATAGAGTCATGTACTTCATTAGAAAATATGTTTGAAGATTCAGCATGAACTCAGGGGGAGTTTGGTCACTTCTGTATATATCCGATCTACAGAATGCTTCTTCCACATGAGGATAAAAGGGGGAGAGTATGTTGGTTTTTGATCAGCCCTTTGCCCTTGATGTCAAAGGGGGAGAGTGACATGGTGTTTGAATGGTGTCATTGTTTTCTTAATGTACCTATTTGTTGTGGTAACCAAACACCATCGTGGTTGCCATCAAGTCCAAAGGGGGAGATTGTTGGCAATATGATGCAGAGTGTTGTCCTTGATGGCAACGTGTTGTCCTTGATGGCAACCCACTGAATGAAGATGAAGACATACGACTGTTGACATGTGTTGTCCTTGATGGCAATCTACTTGATGAAGTTGTGCTTGATAGAATATGTTCTTGATGGAGTAAATCTGATGTATCTACAGTGTGTACAGAAGGCAATGAAGAAAAGATTTCAGCATGTGCTAAATCTTGATGAAAAGAGTATGTCTCTAGGAATACGCGGATTTGCCTAGGGGAAGTCGCGTATGCACGCGGGAATCAACGTGCCAAGTCGCGTATGGGCAAAAGCGCTCTTAAAGTGCAAAACTAGGGGTGACCACCATGGTATTGACCCATTGTATTGGGTAATGATTCGTCTAAATGACCCCGTCCAGGAATACCATCGGAAGTAATGTGGTTTTGGCTCATGGTATTGAAATTGGGTAAACCTATATAAGGAGAAGAAATTCATGGTGCAAATCATGAGTGAGGGTGCAAGATGTCTGAGCTTGAATGAATACTTCTCTCTGAAGTAGATCTGAATGGAAAGGGTTACTTTGAATGATAAATCTGAATGTATGATGCACCAATGATGAAGAAGGGGATCTAGATCTGGATTGTACTTGCATTTGCTAGATCTGTTCATGGAAGGCTTAGATCTGAGATGAGGCAAACATCTGTCAGAGGCAAAAAGGGTTAATCTGAACTGAATATCTGATCTGAAGAAGTATGATGCTCTATAATAGTTGAAGATCTATACGCTAGTTCGCCGCAGAGGAAGCGCGTATATACGCGGCTTCGCTAAAGAAAAAGCACGTATGCGCAATACAATTGGCTTTTTAATTTGTACTGAAGTATACACGGGTTTGTGTAAATGGAAGCGCGTATATACACGACATTAGTGAAGTGAAAGCGCGTATGAAAACTAGGGTTTGCTGAAGTATGGGGTATGAAACATCTGATCTGTTCTGCTGTATTACTGTTATCTGATCTATGTTGTCTAAATTAGTAAGTATCTGTTGGTGATGTATGTTTGAGCTTAAAAGTATGTAATGGGTCCAGTCTGAAAATATGATGAAACGTGGCCTGCAAGTGGTGTCCTAGTGGAAGCTTTGGATCCAGTGTGAAAATTGATGAAACGTGGTCCATATTGGTGCTGAGGGTTGTAGCCTTCAGTCAGGGGGTTGGAGCTCCCTTCTAGGAGAGGTTGGTAAATGAGCGCAGGTGGGTGCCTGCATGCTGGTAGGAGTCTGCACCAGCACATATGTTGTAAGATGTTTTCTCTATAATAAAAGATTGAAGGCTGAGCAACGACAGCGGTGGTTTTCTCCCGACTTGGGTTTCCACCTAAAAATCCTTGTGTTCATGTGTGATGCTTTGTGTGATGGTTTACTCTGCTCTTACTGTTCATGTTTACTGTTTATTAAACATCTGATGAATGAATGATGGAATGATTTAAGTGAAGATCTAATAACATAATTAGATATCTGTGTATACGCGAGTTTCATAAAGGGTATCTGCGTATATATGCGAGTCTGTTTCAGGAAAGTAGCGTATGGGTTTTAGAAGGAAGAAAAAGGAAAAGTTTTGAATATGCAGTAAATACTGATTCACCCCCCCTCAGTATTTTTCCCAACAATGCTTTCGCCCACAAATGCATTGGTAGGCCCTGATCATGCAACATTGCTCGTGTTGCACCCACGATCGTTTTGTTCTTCCTCTCCGCAACTCCATTTTACTGTGGGTTATGAGGCGCTATGAGTTCTCTTCGAATTCCTTCTTTGCTACAGAAGTCTTTGAATTTGTTAGAGATGTATTCTCCACCATTATCGCTCCCAAGAGCCTTCACTTGCTTCCCTGAATCTTTCTCCACCAATGCCTTAAACTCACAGAACTTTGAGAATGTTTGATCCTTCTTCTGCATGAAGAAGATCCAACATTTACGAGAAAAGTCATCAACAAAAATAACATAATACACGTGTTTTGTTGTTGAAGCAACCGAGAATGGTCCACACACGTCTGTGTGAAATATCTCCAGGATCATCGAAGCACGGTTCTCCTTTTCATGAAAGGTGGACTTTACATACTTCCCCACGGTGCAACCCTTGCACTGATCTAATTGAGCAAGTGTTCCCATTGGAAGTCTAGTAGATATTTGCTACATGACTTTCAAGGCTCCATGATGAAGATGGCCCAATCGCCTGTGCCATAATTCGCCCTCATCCTGGCTCACCAATTTTTCTGCCTTTCCCATCATGGAAGCGCAACTATCTACCTCTAGCTTGCAGAGATTATTGACTCGAATCCCTATCCTCTTGGCTTGACCCATTTTTTTATGTCATAGGAAAGATTGTCCATCACTGAAAACAATGTCATAGCCTCTGTCCTCCAACATTGCGACTGAGACCAAGTTTTTCTTCAGACCTGGAACATGCATAACATATTTCAATTGAAATGGTTTACTTGAATCCCTCTCAAAGGTAATGGTACCAATGTCGGTCGCAATGTATCGTCCATCATCGCCCATCTCTATATGCATTTGGAGATATTTCTCCTCCAAGTCACTGGAAATCTGCTTATCTCCTGTCATGTGGAAGGAAGCACCACTATCAAGATACCACATCAATCCCAATGCACTTGACACCATGCATGTGATCAAAGAGAAATCAAGTTCAAATTTTGAGGCAAGGGCCTCACTAGCTGCAGCTCCAACAACCTTCTTGTTCTTCTTCTTCTGTGGGCAGTTAGTGGCGAGATGCCCATGTTTGTGATAATGAAAACACTTCACCTTGGAAAAACCCATCTTCTTGCCTTTAGACTCAGATTTTGAATGGAATTTCTTCCCCTTCTCTTTCCTTGCCTTGGCAGCCAAAGAAAAATCCTCTTCATCATCATGCTTTGATGAAGAGTCATCTCTGGTGTTTCACCTGAACTCCTCCTGCACTAGATCTGACCACAGTCGTTCCCAATCCGACAATTTTTCCAGTCCATTGATCGAGTCTTCATAACTGTGCCAACTCTTAAGAAGTCCCAAGAGAGCCAAGCTCACTAATCATCATCAGCAACAATGATTCCCATACTCCCTAGTTCATCCCGACATTGGACAAAATTTGTGAGATACTTTGGAATATTGTCACCCTTTTCCATCTTGATCTTTTTTAGTTTACCTTTCAACGCCAATTTCCTATGGTCACTGCTACTTTGGAAAAGATCCGTCAAAGCCTTCCACATAGCATATGGTGTGGCTTTCCCATGAAGGCTTGATACAATGTGGTCTCGTACACCTTCCAACAGAATCCTTCTCGCCTTTGCCACTTTATTTTTCCAAGCATTAAGTAATGCAGCATCCGTCAAAGTGGGCTTAGGAACATCATTGTCGATGAATTCCTTTAAGCCATTATCTTCAAGCACCGCCTCCATCCTGTGCATACTCTAGCCGCAAGCCATTGAAAGCCATTTCGATGTTTACTAAACTGTAGCACCAAGAAATTCTTGCAGAAAATTCAAATTGTTTCCACCAACAAACTCAACTCTTGCTTCAAAATTGCAATCTTCTGTGCTCTGATACCATGTAGAAATTTTAATACAAATTATGTATAGCTTGGATTCTCCTAATCTAACAATTATATGCCATTGTTAAATATAGAATCGCTTCTACAAAAATTCTTGTGGAATTTAAACACGATTTCCAATTGCAATATCAAGAAGAAAGATCAATCACACATAACACAAATGTTTTTACCGGGAAAGCATAAATCTGAAAACCCCAATATCATATATTGTGTATATATCATGGATCATGAAACAATCTCATACAAAGCGCTAATCCAAGAGCTCTCAGTACAATATACAATCGTCTCACATTGTCTTATAGAAATTGACAAATGCCTTAGCCAAATTTCTGCCTCACAACAACCTGCCTCCACTATGTAGTCCAAGATGATTACAAAGACCAATTAAATGCAATCATGCCCTCCTTTAATGCACAATCCTCATGATCATATCCAATGTGTGTTTGGCTTGCATGAGTGCAACCCAATATAGTACAACTGATAGCCAACTGTCCCTTTCACCTACATCTCAACTGGGTCTCCACTGGATCTGACATGCATGTAGTTAAAAATAGTAAATCTTCAGTTGCATGTGAGACCAATGATTGTGAATTAATTAATAATTAATTCACTAATCTCTCACTAGTGTATCTTTAGTTACAACTAGCACAACTGAGTTTAGCTCACTTAACTGAGTTAAAGTACTTTACAACTCACATAACTACACATCCAACTCTGTTACAAATTCGAATCACTCAGTTACAACTAAGTCTACTTGCATGTCCCACCAACCAACCTTTGAACTCAAAATTCCTTCAGCTAACTAGTTTTCCACTTCATTTAACTGATTCCAAGTGCTCCATGAGAATAGATTAGTGTTTATTGTCCAACTATTATTAAGGGATAATAATAGTCGACATGCATCTATAAATAGACATGCGATCTATAATAAAACTCACACATACATCTAAAAATATAACATCATCTATAAATAGAACTTTCTCACCATCTATAAATAGAATCATCTCTAAGTAGAATTTTCTCATCCATTCTAAAAATATACTTCCACCTAAAAATAGCTTGAGGCTCCATCCCAGTGTAGGTGTTTAATTTTCACTAGGATCTTCTTGTTGAATCTCAACATTTTATGCTATTTTTTAGCACATGTTAAAAAACTTATTTTTGAGTGTTTCCTCTTGTATTATATTCTTAGGACATCCTAATTAATAACAATATTTACCCCACCTCATTTGTATTCGATTTTATTGGTCATTCAGTGAGATAAATAAGAGTACAAATTAACTGGCAGATTAGGTATTTTAGTCTTTGCAAGTATAAAAATCATAATATTTTTGTGGTGTGCAGGTACTACTGTTGATTTTAAGGTTAGCAATGTTATCCTACATTCATCCTACCATAACCATCTTCCTTCTCCTCACTACAAAATTCCCTCAAAAATCACCACTGAAAGTACATTTTTGGGTCATTGAAGGACACCGTGTGAATTCGTTTTTGTGCAAGATGGGTCTCTGAGAGGTGAAAATCTTGGAAAAAGTCTCATACGACCTTCTTATACATTCATTTACCCTTTCCCACCTTTGACACCCACATAATGCTCACATATCCAATCCTGTAGCAAAACAAGGCAATCCTGTATCATCATGTAGCAATCCTATAACACCATGTAGCACTGTGTAAACTTGGCCATATTTGCTCCAAAAGCTTAATTTTTGCATCTTATCCTTGAATAATGTCCCATAGACTCTGAAATCACGATTAGGGGAGATCAAATACCACTTAGGACTTACCTTTTCTTTACTACAACACGTTTTTGCAATTGGGGTTAGTGGACAGATTTTTGAATTCAAAGATATTGTTATGCAACCAACTCACAAAATAGAAGAAAAGATAGATCAACGACCTATAAATCATTCTCTTTGAGGGGTAAACCTCCTTTACATTACATAAATGAAAAATTCTTGGATGATTCAATTGACATAATCTCCTTTCTATATATATGAGTCTAAGGGGTCACACGATAATCATAGTCGACATAACAATAATAATGTAAGGGCACAAGAATAAAAATAGTGGGCTTCTATGGGGCACAATAATAACACTATGGGGACTACATGGGTACAACAATAAAAATAAGGGGAATACACTAACAATAAAAATAAGGGGATACACTAGTCTTATAGGGACCTAACATGCCCATCTCGTTTAAAAAATTGTTTTCCTCAATGTTTGAGAAGTTCTGGATGCTTACATATAAAATTCTCATCCTCCCACGAGGAATATTCAATAGGTAAGTTCTTCCACTTGATGAGATACTCTGAAATTGATCGATTTTGTAGCTGTCGAGTTCTTGTTTCCATGATTGCTTCAGGTTATAATATGATTTTTCCTTCCTCGTCAAGTTCTGACAATATTGTTTGAACTAGGAGCATGTCACCTATAACCTTCTTTAAGCATGAAACATGGAAAACTGGGTGCACTCGGGAAGATGCTGGAAGTTCCAATTTGTATGCCATAGTACCATTCTTTTGCAACACCTTGTAATTAACATAATACTTTGGTAATAATTTATTATCCTTTTAAGGTTGCTTTAGGGACATTTGTTTGTATGGTTGTAGCCGTAAAAATACCCAGTCGCCTATATAAAAAATTCTTTCATTGCGATGTTGACCTGCTTGTTGTTTTATTCAATTTTGCGTCAAAGTGAGGTTATCCTTTAATAGTTGGAGAACTTGTTGTTGATGCTCGATGTGATCTTACATTGCTTGAACCTTATAATTTCTCTTAAAGATGATGTGATGGACGGTGGATGATATCCATAAAGTGCCATAAATGTGGTAATTTCTGCTGCAGTATTGAAGGAAGTGTTATGCCACCATTCAACTAGAGGTAACCACTTGACCCATTGTGTTTGTTTATTAGATACAAAGAAACAAATATATCCTTTCAAACAATTATTCACTATCTCAGTTTTCCCATCAGATTTAGGATGATAAGATAAGTTATGAGCTAATTGAGTACCTAGACAAGAAAACAATTTTGTCCAAACATTTCTAGTGAAAATGGGATCTCTGTTATTTACAATAATCTTTGGGTTTCCATGTAGCTTTTGAATTGTTTCCATAAATGCATTAGGAACTGTACTAGATTTAAATGGATGTGATAATGCACAAAAGTGTGCATACTTGATAAGTCTATCAACTACCACCATGATGAAACTCTTTCCTTCAGACTTGGGTAAACTTCTGATAAAATCCATTGGAACCTCCTCCCAACATTGACTTGGAATGGATAAAGGTGGTAACAGACCCATGGTCTTAATTGTATCAACTTTATTTTGTTGGCAAACCAACCACAAACTTTTGAATATTAGATTTAAGGCCATCCCAACAAAATTCCTTCTTAACCCCGTGGTATGTTTTTAAAAATCCCGAGTGCCCTCCTAAGGGAGAGGTGTGCAATTCCAAAAGAATATTTTGTTTGATTTGGGAATTCTTACAAATATATAATATATCTTTGTACCATAATGAATCATTTTTCCAACTAAATGTATCAGATGTACTGGGATCTTGCTGCAACTTTTGAATGAGTGCCCACATTTCTTCATCATTCTTCCATTCACCCTTGCTTCGATTATCCAATTTGGTTCGATAATAGAAATGGCACAAAGCAATGTTTCCACATCCTCATCCTTTCTTAAGAGTGCAAATGCAAGAACATTTTTCTTCCCCTTTTTGTAGATGATTTCAAAGTCATAACCCAACATCTTTGTGATCCATTTTTGCAGCTCTTCTGAAGATAATCTTTGTACTAAAAAGTATTTAAGACTATCATGATCCGTTTTTACCTTGAAGTGTCTTCCCATTAGGTAAGGTCTCCATTTCTTAAGTGCGTGTAGTATTGCCAACATTTCCTTCTGATAAATAGGTTTTTGTAAATACTTTCCTTTTATTGGACTACTTTTAAAAGAAACAAGTCTTCCTTCTTGCATTAAAACAACACCAATCCCATTTCTCGAGGCATCGATTTCCACAATAAATGTTTTTGTGAAGTTTGACATAACTAAGACAGGTGCTTGGCACTTTGCTTCTTTAATATGTTCAAAGGCCTTAGTTTCTTATGGAGTCCATAATTCTTAACAAACTTGCGATAATACCCTGTCAACCTGAGAAATCCTCGCATATGCTTTATGGTTGTGGGGATTTTCCATTCCTTAATGGATTTTATTTTGTTAGGGTCTACCTTAACACTCTCATGAGATACAATATGACCTAGATATTCCACATAATGTACTCCAAAGAAACATTTGTAGGTTTTTGCATATAATTGTTTCTCATCCAATAGTTTGAGCACCTTTTCAACATGTTGAACATGATCCTTCCAAGACTTCTTGTAGATTAGTATATCCTCAAAAAATACTAAGACAAATTTTCTAAGAAAGGGTTTGAAAATGGAAATCATTAAACCTTGAAATGTAGAAGATACATTGGTAAGGCCAAAAGGCATGACCAAAAATTAATAATGACCCTCATGAGCTCTAAATGTTGTTTTTGGAATGTCTTCAATCTTCATTCTTATTTGATGATATCATGAATGAAGATCCAAATTAGTCATGTAAATTGCTCCATGTAATTCATCCGATAATTCATCAATGACAAGAACGGGAAATTTATCTGTAATAGTGAGATTGTTGAGCTCCCTATAATCTGGACACATGCACCATGATCCATCCTTCTTGTGCACTAATACTATTGGAGCAGAGAAAAAACTTTGACTAGGTTGAATTATACCGACCTCTAGAATTTATGCAACCATATGTTGAATCTCACTCTTTTTGGCATAAGGATATCTATAAGGCCTGATGTTTGGAGGAGCACTTCCTGGAATCAAATGAATATCAGGATCATGATCGAAAATAGGTGGGAGGCCTTTGGGAGTCTCAAACACCTTGGAATGACCATCGAAGACTTTTTGGAGATATGGAGAAATAGCTGATTTCGATGTTTGAACCCGTAGTGAGAATATTGTACAATTATGCCTCGTTGTTCTTTCTTCATAATCGTTGTCATGGCATTAAAGGTGATTATATTTCTTGGTTTCCCTGCGATACCCCGTAATTCAACTTCCTTTCCTTCCAAAAAAAAATTCAAGAAAAAATCTTTAAAATTAAAGGCTATAGACCCCAAAGATTGTAACCATTGGACTCCTAGTACAACATCAACACCACCCATTGGAATAGAAAACATTGGAATATTCAATACATATTCCCCCATGGTTAGCTTGATATTATGGAAATTTTTCGAGCAATTTGTAGTTCCTCCATTTGAAACCATCACTTGACACTCTGGTGCTAAATATAGGAAGCAATTCAATTCCTTGGCCATCTTACAATGAATAAAATTATATGCTTCTATATTGAGAGTTTGAGGAGTGGTAATTCCTGCCAATGCATTACAAGACATAGTTGGATTCATTTATTCCTACTTTGGGGTTGGTTCCTGGTGTATATCCTCCTATTTTGATGTCTCCTGTTCCTTTTCTTCCTACTCTTCACAATCTATGTAAAATAATTTCTTCGCGATGCAATTATGACCTTTAGTGTATTTTCTATCACAATTATAACAAAGCCCTTTTTATATTTTTCCTCCAATTTTTGAGGTGTCAACCTTGTAGGTTGTATAAGGCTATGAAAGACAACATTTCCATCTTTATAGTTATGATTGGTAGACTTCCTTATTGCCATAATTTTGCTTTCAACTTTTCTTTCCACCCTGAATGCCTTCTCCAATGAACCAGGTTCCCAAAGGTGAACCTCATGTTGGATGTTATGATTTAAAGTCCCTATGAATACATCAATCCTATGCTCCTATGGAATATATGCTACCCTGATATTCAATTTTTGGAAGTCCTCAATGTGCTCTGCCACTAAACCCTTTTATTTGAGATTTATCAATTGGCTAAAGAAGGTGTTGCTCTTTGTATCCTCATAATGTGCTATCATTTAGTTCGTAAAAATTGACTAAGTGACAAGTGGTTTATGAGAACAAAGCCATCGATACCATACAAACTGATTGGGTTCTAAATATAAAGTTGTAATGTGTACCTTTTGTGAGTGTTGTGCATTATGGAGATCAAAATATTGCTCCATTTGTAATATCTGTATTACCATATTCTTGCCATAAAAATTCCTCATATCTATATTTTGAATGTGGTTGTTCTTAAACCCAACATTGGAGTTTCTAAAATCACAATTCATATTCCTTTTGTCCTCATCATGATTTTCATGGGTTACCTTGTCACCACCGAGAAGCCTTTCTTGCAACAACTTTGTCAAACCTTCCTTCTAACCTTCCATGTTTGTTTTCAAACCATCCACCTTAGATTCCATGCCATCCATCTTGGCTTCCAATCTGTTATTTTAAACCAGCCATGTCCGCTTTTAATCCGTCCTTAAAATATTCCATTTTTTCTTCTATGCCATCTATCTTGTAACAACCCTGGTGAATATTCTGTGTAATAAAAGTTTAAAATAATTACCACGGTTGATGGGACACTTATTCCAAGCTGAATTTTGGGTAAACTATCCTAGTGGGTGTTCATTCGTTTATTATAGCTAAATGAAATTGGAAAAGGCATTTGCAAAGCCAAAGTGGCATTTATTGGCATTTATTTATGAAAATAATGAAAAATAGGAGAAAAGGAAGGTGAAAGGTCACAGGTTGCATGTGAGGAGGAAAATGAAGGAAAATAATGGAAAATGAAGAAAATAGAGGACACATTGATAAAAAGGCTTCTGAGGATAAGTTAGCAAGCTTTTTCTCACATTTTTGGAGCTCTCTCATTATTCTATCTCTCTCTCTCTCTCTATCACTCTTGAACACACAAATTTTTCTTGGAGCACTTTTGCATTGGACCAAGAAAGGACATAAAGCAAGAATAAGTAGGAAGCAAGCAAGGAGGAGCAGGAATCAAGAAGATACAACAGGATTCTTGGCAGGTATCGATTTTTATGTGTATTTTCCTTGCTAGATCTGGCATGCATGGTATTGCATGTGGCTCTTTTCTGTCTTGGCATGGGTTTTTCCAGGTGTGACTATGTTTTCAGCCTAGCCTTGCCATTTCCGGTTAGCCATGGTGTTGTGGAGTTCTCATGTCTTGGTTTAGCTGGATTATCAGATGGAATTAAGGTTGAGTGACGTGGATCTTCGAATATTATTAATATTTATGACACAAAACCGATTTATGTGTTGCCTCGGTTTAGGGCCTAGTGATTCGGGTTTGGATTGCGATAAAGTCTGAGAGGTGTTGCCTTGGTTTAGGGCCTAGTGATCTGGAATTGGATTTTGGTAAATAATGAGAGGTGGTTTCCCTTCATTAGGCCTAGGAATCCTTGTCAGTGAATGGCAGGATATATGGTAAATCCTAGAGGGTGGTGTCTCGGTTTAGGGCCTAGTGACCCCTGATTCAAATTGTGGGTTGTGGTAAAGCCTGAGAGACTAAGAGATAGGAAAATTCCTCACGGTGTAGGTGGAGAGAATCTGGTGATATCCATGATTGTGGTTTCCTAGTGATTGGGTGTAGATCATGGTAAGCCAATTATGACATGTTTATTGTGTTGGCCTAGTGATCCAGGTTGGATCACAGTAAAGCCTGATTTCTATTGATGAGGGTGAGTTGGTTTAGCCTCGAGATGCCCTGGTTGGTTCTTTTGGTTTGAGTCCCAATTCATGCTTGGAATATGGCACTAGGGTGATTGGCTGAAGAGATATTTGGCTCAACCAATCTATGGTCGGGTGGAACATGGAAGTCCCATCTTCAGTTGGTTTTTACACTCATTAATGAGAGGCTCATGTCTTTGGTATTTGATGTATAATTTCACTGGTTATTATGTGGATTCTATTGCTGTTGTATCCATGGTATTTATGTTGTTATTATGCTTGTTATAAGCATGTATTTTACCAGTGACGATGTATGGCTCTATCCATGTTTTTACTTGTAAATGAATGCACAATGTATCTATGGTCAAATAGATTTTATTGCAAGGGAGGAATGTTTATTAGAAATTCTTAGATAAGTATGCGACCCCTATGCTTAAATATGTTGTTTACACTTCTAGATGCAATGTTTGTGACATGTGTTGACGAAATGCCTGTCATGGCTAGGAGGGGTCTAGATGAGTTCTTGATGATGTAATTTATTTCATACCTTTGTTTTAATGTTATTTATCATCTCCTAAAGTTTCATGAAGTTCTTGGTAGGTACTTGGGCTCTGGGGCTGAAAAGGTGGCATAAATCCCAGAGTTGCAGGCACAAGCTGACCATTTGGAGCCCTGACCGCTACCTTGCCTTGGCATGCCTGTGGCTATAGGTTCCCAGTCACTTCCTTTCCTTGGCATGCCTACGGCTATAGGCTCCCAATCGCTACCTTTCCTTGGCATGCTTGAGGCTATGGTCCAAAATGGTCAAAAAGTTAGTCCCCCTCAGGGAATAAGGGTCTAGGAGCTTGGCTTACCTCATGGGGATGTTTTTGATGTTGTGTAAGGTGTGCTTGTCTTATTTCCGTCCGTTCCACTTCCTTAAGGTCATCTAAGAGGTTGAATCTCATATTAGTAGCCTCTCGTCGCATGTTTACCCCGGTTGGCCGGTTACTTGGGTAGATGTGGGAAGAGGGTGTTACAGAGTGGTATCAGAGCATGGCTGTGCTCTCCTTGGGTGTTGCTTGGTTTCTGTTCTCTTGGCCGATACCACAGAGTGGTCTCATAGCATGGTTGCGCTCTCCTTGGGTGGTTTTTGGTTTATGTGCTCATGGTGTCATATCTGATACCACAAAGTGGTATCAGAGCATGGTTTCACTCTCTTTGGGTAAATATCTGATACCATAGAGTGGTATCAGAGCGTGGCTACGCTTTTATTGGGCAGTGTCTGGTCTCCATTCTCTTTGGGTGATGTAGTGTTATGTACATATGATGTTTTATGCATGTTGTATATATGTTGTTGTGTGCAGTGCTAGCTATAGATGGTGCTATGTACATGTAGGATATGCGGTGTTGTGTACATATCACATTGTGTGTATGTTGGATATGCGTGTTGTGTACGTAGGGTGCTATGTACATGTTGTATATGCAGTGCTATGAACATATGGTGTTGTGTGCGAGTTGTAAATATGGTGTTATGTACACATGGTGTTGTGTGCATGATTGTACATGTGGTGATGTGTGCATATTGTGCTATGTACATGTTGTACATATGGTGTTGTGTGCAAGTGGTACCATTCACATGTCGTGCGTGTGGCACTATGTACATGTGGTATCGTGCATATGGTGTTGTGTACATGTGGTATTGTGCACACATTATACAAGTGGTGCAGTGTACATTTGGCGTTGTGTACATGTTGTGCAGGTGATGTCGTGTACATGTGCTGTTGTGCAGGTAGTTTTGTGTACAAGTTGTACTGTGTACATATTGTGCATATGGTACTGGTATACATGTGGTATTGTGTGCATGTCGTATATGTTGTGTTGTAGGCATGTAGTACTATGTATGTGAGTGGTGAAGTCGTGGTATTGTGATGTGTATTCATTATTTTGCGCTCTGTATATGTATATGTATTTTGTTGAGCTGTACATCGAGTGTAGGTGTATGCATTGTGTTCCAGTGTAGGCGTATGTATTGCATTGTATTGTACACCAGATATAGGTGTATTGTGTTGTGTTGTACACCGGGTATAGGTGTATTGTGTTTTGTTTTATACCAGGTGTAGGTGTATGTGTTATGTTGTGTGCCGAGTGTGGGTGTATGCATTATGTGGTGTTGTAAACATTGAGTGGATGTATGTATTTTGATGTACATTGTGTGTATGTGTACGTGAGGAGAAAGGGAACTGGGTGCTCGACGGATGTGGAAATCGATCCAATGTGTGTATAGAAAGAACAAAGGCAAAAATAAGGACCGATGGAGGATAAGTATTGATATTTTATTGCAGTTTTATTATGCATATGATCTACGATTCTGACTTATGATAGTTACATGTGCTTTATGATTATGGTTTATGATGATTGCATGTGATTCATGATTTTGACCTATGATGGTTGTGTTTTGAGTTAACTAGATGTGATATGTTTATACATGATGATTTGATCAAACAACCAGTATGACTTGTTGTGACAAGAAATGAACACAATTGCAATTGTACCTTATTGACGAGCTACCAATGAGGTATGATGCATATTTATTTCAATTTATTTTGAATCTAATGGAAATTATATGATTGGTACATGAAAGCATGTAATGCCTGGTTAGATGGTTGGAACTGACTACTAGTACTAGCAACATCAACAAATTGAACTGGAACATGCAACAACATGATGGTAAAGCACTTTAGGAGTAGGTCCATTGTGGGACACTGGTACCCAATAGTGTCCATTGATTTACATGAGCATGCTATGACCGGTATGATGGTTTTGAGGCAGGGGTATGCCTTGGTTTTTGTATCTTCCAATACAAGGAAGCCTTTCCAAGGGATGGATCGCCCGGGATAGGGGATGATGGGGAACTTTGAAGGTGAGTGACTGCACGGAAGGGATTACCAGATTGCCTGAGGGACTATGTAGCAGAGAATGGAAGGTCGAGGTTGGATTTGTTTTGGTCATTAGCATTACCAGATGGAATCAAATGCACATTGGGAGTGTGCCCTGGAACAATGAGCCAATAAATTTTCACTGAGGGTACAATAGCGCAGGATTCTAACGCTGGACATTGGATGCAAAATTTGAATTGGTAGTGGATTATGGACTTCCTGGGAAGGAAGTGAATCCTGGTACTACTTCGAGGGTGGAGGCGTGAGCCTTTAGATTCCATTTCCGAGGATGCAAGCATCGTATCATTTTGTTTGCTAGTTGAGAAAATGTGTATATGTGTATACTATTGTAAATACCGTAATGAGTTATGTTATAAAGCTCCAGTACAAGGTATGATTGTCATGATGGTTTTTGCTTTTGAGCAGGTTATTCATTGTAAATAATACAACAAGCTAAGTTATAAAGCTCCATGGGAAATATGTTTTCTTTTTAGAAGTTTTTATGAGGTATATGTGTGGTTGAACACCGAGGACAGTGTCCCCCAAGGGGGAGGGTTTTGTAACAACCCTAGGAAAATTCCATGTAATAAAGTTAAAAATCATAACCACGGTTGATGGGAGACTTATTCCAAGCTGAATGTTGGGCAAAAAATCCTAGTGGGTGTTCATTTAGTTAATATGGCTAAAGGAAATTGACAAAGGCAATGGCTAAGGCATTTGGAAAGGAAAATGACATATTTGGCACATTTATTTATGAAAATAATGGAAAATAGGAGAAAATGGAGATGAAAGGTCGTAGGTTACATGTGAGGAGGAAAATGAAGGAAAATAATGGAAAATGAAGAAAATAAAGGCCTTGTTGATAAAAGGGCTTCTGAGGGTCAGTTGGCAAGCTTTTGCTCACATTTTTGGAGATCTCTCATTATTCTATCTCTCTCTCTCTCTCACTCTTGGACACTTAGAGTTTTCTTGGAGCACTTTGGAATTGGACCAAGAAAGGAAAGAAAGCAAGAAGAAGGAGGAAGCAAGTAAGGAGGAGTAAGAATCAAGAAGCTACAACAGGATTCTTGGTAGGTATCTATTTGCATGTGTATTTTCCTTGCTAGATTTGGCATGCATGGTGTTGCATGTGGTTCTTTTCTGTCTTGGCATGGGTTTTTCTAGGTGTGATAGTATTTTCAGCCTAGCCTTTCCATTTCCGGATAGTCATGGTGTTTTGGAGTTCTCATGTCTTGGGTTTAGCTAGATTACCGGATGGATTCGAAGTTGAGTGAGGTGGATCTCCGAATATTATTATTATTTATGACACAAAACCACTTTATGTGTTGCCTCGGTTTAGGGCCTAGTGATATGGGTTTGGATTTTGGTAAAGCCTGAGATGTGTTGCCTCAGTTTAGGGCCTAGCGATTTGGCATTGGATTACGGTAAAGCCTGAGAGGTGGTTGCCCTTGATTAGGCCTAGGAATCCTTCTCGGTGAATGACGAGATATACGGTAAAGCCTAAAGGGTGTTGTCTCGGCTTAGGGCCTGATAACCCTTGATTCAGACTGTGGGTTGTGGTAAATCCTGAGAGACTAGGAGACAAGAAAATTCCTCACAGTGTAGGCAGAGAGAATTCGGTGATATCCATGCTTATGTTGGCCTAGTGATCGAGTGTAGATCACGTTAAAGCCGATTATGACATGTTTATTGTGTTGGTCTAGTGATACGAGATGGATATGGTAAAACCTTATTTCTATTTGATGAGGGTGAGGTGGTTTAGCCTCGGGATGCTTTGGTTGGCTCTTTTGGTTCGAGTCCCACATTCATGCTTGGAATATGGCATGGGGGTGATTGGTTGTAGAGAGATTTGGCTCAACCAATATATGGTCGGGTGGAACGTGGAAGTCCCATCTCCGGTTGGTTTTTACATTAAGTAATGAAGAGTCATTCCTTTGGTATTTGGTATGAAAATGTACAAGTTATTATGTGGATTATATTGATGTTGTATCCACTGTATTTTTGTTGTTATTATGCTGGTTATAAGCATGTATTTTATTGGTGATTATGTGTGGATTTATCCATGTTTTTGCTTGTAAATGAATGCACAATGTATCTATAGTCAAATAAATTGTATTGCAGCTCATGATGTAAGGGAGAAATGCTTCTTAGTGATTCTAAGATAAGTATGAGACCCCTATGTTTAAATCTATTGTTTACACCTATAGATATAATGTTTGTGACATATTTGACGAAATGCTTGTCATGGCCAGAAGGGGTCCAAATGAGTTTATGATAATGTGATTGCTTCAATATCTTTGTTTAATGTTATTTATCATCTCCTAAAGTTTCATGAAGTTTTGGGAAGTGACATGGGCTCTAAGGCTGAAAAGGTGGCACAAATCCCAGAGTTGCAAGCACAAAATTAACCATTTGGGGCCCTGGCTGCTACCTTGCTTTGGAATTCCCGTGACTATAGGTTCCCAGTCACTACCTTGCCTTGGAATACTTGTGGTTATGGCCCAAAAGGGTAAAAAAGTCACTCTCCCTCAGGGGTCATGGGCCTAGAAGGTTGGGTCACCTCCTTAGGATGTTGTTGATGTTGTGTAAGGTATGTTTGTCATGTTTTTGTCGGTTCCACTTCCTCAAGGTCATCTAGGAGGTTTAATCTCATATTAGTAGCCTCTCGTCACATGTTTACCCCGGTTGGTCAGTTATTTGGGTAGATGTGGGAAGAGAGTGTTACAGAGTGGTATTAGAGCATGGTTTCACTCTCTTTCGGTAATATCTGATACGACAAAGTGGTATCATAGCGTGGTAGCACTCTCCTTGGTAAGTTTCTGGTTTCCATTCTCTTTGGGTGATGTCTAGTTCCTGTTCTCTTTGGTTGATATCTGATACCACAGAGTGGTATGAGGGCATGGTTCAACTCTCGGACTGGATGGGTGGTGTGTTGATCACACGTTTATGTTGGTTGCATGCGTGTGTAGTATGTTTGTAGTCTACATGTGATTGTTGCATCTGTGTTGTGTTTTCCATGGTGGTGTTGCCATGGAAGTGATGACGGTGTTGTTGTCAGCATGTTGTCATGAGTGTATGACTAATTATGTGTTTCTCATGCTTGTGTATTGTTCATGCACGCTTGCTTACATATTGTACATGCATTGCTTGTTTATGCTAGGTCACATATTGGTCATGCTTATGTGTTTTCCATGTGTGATTTCTTATGTAATGCTAGATGTGTGACATGAATTGGTTGTTCATGATTGGTTATACATTTCAAGTGGGTGCATATGGTAAAGTTTTCATTGGTATGGTCAAAGGTTGTTGTGCATAAGGTCATTATATGCAATTAGGTCATCACGATGATATTGGTATGCTAAGATGCTAATGTGTTGGCTAAGATAGATCAAGAGATGCATACCATCAAAGTGAAGTTGTGGCATTTGATCTCGAGGCAAGAGAAAATCATCATACAAGTTTGTATGCTTGACATGCAAGTATGTGATTCATGGTTGTTGTAAGCATTAAGGTTACTTGTATGTTTATCATTCTATTATTATTATGGTTACATATGTGATAAATTCTAGTAGATCAATGTAGTCATATGCATTATGGTTATGTGTATACCTTTCATTATATTGATGTTATGGTTACATACATTATAGATGCTAGGTGATTAGTGCAGTTATATGTACATGTGAACGATAGTCATGAATGATAGAAACCTGTGGTTGTATGCATTGCTATTGTTGTTTTATGTTACATGTTGTTTATGAGCATGGTATATAGCTTGTTGTTGTTAGATTCTAGTGACTTTATGGTTCGGGTTATGAAATTCAGGCAGGTGTCGACCTAATTATGATAGTGTGTTGTATTATGTCTATACTGACAATTCATATGTGATTGTTATGCATGAATGAAAATTGTTTGAGTTTATGATGTGAACATGTTAGTTAGTTACTTTTATGGATACCCTGATCTTATTTATGTTGAGTTGAGGTGTTGTGAATTTATATTGTGCTAATCTAGATTGAGTGTGCATACAAGATAGCCTCCCCTGATATACATTGAGGGATGAGTTTTCTTATGTTGTATACTCAATGATTGATTGTTTTGAGTGTTTGATTATGTCATCTAGTTGATCTATGTAGCATGGTATGTTTTAAAGTTGTTTGAATTCTTGATTAATTGCATGATATTAGTATATGTGTCTGTATGATTGCATGAATGAATGATATTGCTTTAAGATGGTTGTGCTAACACATATGTGCTGAGATAGCTGGTATATAATTGAGTGTAAGTAGGTGATAGTTGTAGCATTATATATTATGACTGATGAATGGGAGTTGATTGTTGATTATGACATGGTTGTTGGCCTTGGTAAACTTTGATTTAGAATTGATAGATATGTTGTCTTGATGTTGATACATATGGCTTACATGTGTGTGTTTAGTTACAAGGCAACATGATTGGAACAACAAGGTAAGGTAACTAGCTTGTTGTTATGTTTATTTATGCACTGACATCTATGTGTTTATTGTAGCATGATGCAGGGATTGCATGGAAAAAGATACTACCATGAAGTCTTTGAAAAGGCTCAGGTTGAGCTTTCCTTGGGAACCATTGGGGATTGAGTCTTGGTGTTTGTTGAGAGTTTTGTGCTTTTGGGTATTTTGTGATTTGTTGCGCTTGATTTGTGAGCTTGATTGTGTCTAGTGCACGATCATGCCACTTTCTTTGTGGATTGGTTTTTATGGTTTTCTTCATATTATTGCCTTTTGTTTTGAAAGTCTTGGAAATTGGTTAGGAAAGAGGAAGTTAATGGAGCTCAGGGAGAGTTGTGTGGCACCCAACAGGTAATGTAAGACATGGATGAAGCTCGGTGCATGAGTAAGCGCAGAGAAAGGTAGGAATATGACAACCAATTGGATTGATTGGGTCCATTGTGGTAAATTGACGGTAGCAGAATAGTTGCGAGAAAGGTAACACAAAAGGTAAAGTAAGTGGATTTGAGGCATCAAATTCCTTGGCTATGTTGGGAATTTTTGTTCTCAACATTGTGCATACTATGCACGCATAAAGGGACTTCTCTTAACCTAGACATTATGATATCTAGAAATGTGTTGTGATCATGATTATGTTGATGTTTATATATGTATACATGTATGTATGTATGTATGTCGTGTATGACAGGGTCTTCATGGATCATGATTGTTTAATGCTAATGTTTATATGTATATATGTGTGTATGTGTGTGTGTGTCGTTGTCTGACATGACCATGATTGTTTTATGATATATATATATATATATATATATCACTGTATGACAGGGTTTTCAAGGATCATTCTTGTGGAGGAATGATTTCTTATGTAGGTGAATGGCATGAAGAGGTTCTTGGCTATGAGGAAACAAGTGGAAGAGTAGCCTTGAGAAATCTATGAGGTCAGTATCATGTGGATATGATTTAATTTTATATGCTTGCACTATTCCTATTTTTATGTTATGGACATGTGATGTTGAGGGGCACATTAGATAAGTGAACATAGTGTGATCTGCGGCATGGATAGTGGAAAGACACTAAAAGCAAGGTTTCTTGTGGGGTCTGTGTATGGTCTATGAATGTGCAATACTATTGTTGTGTATATCTTGTGCATGTTGTATATTCCATGGTTGTACCTATGGTGATGTGTACATGTAACACATGTAGTATTGTGTACATATAATGGTTTATGCCTATTGTATATATGGTGTTGTGTACATGTGGCATTATGTACATGTTGTGCAGGTGGTGTCATGTTGTGCACATGTTGTGTAGGTAATGTTGTGTATAGGTGGTATTGTGTACATGTTGTGCATATGGTACTAGTATAAATGTGGTATTGTGTGTGTTGGCCCTCGTTTTTTTATCTCTTTTTGTTTAGAAAATACACCTTATTTTGACATCTTATCCATCTATTTACCATCATATCCACCTTATATTGACCCAAAGATGCATATACATGTATTTAAGTTATGTTTTTTAATTATTAGATGTTTTTGTCAAAATTGAAATTTAAGTGCATTTTTGGACAACAAAAGAAATTCTCGTAATAACATTATGATTTGCATATGTGCAAGACACTTGGGCTCGAGATGGATACATTTCTAGAAGGCTCGAGAACTAAGAATAAGAGTACACATGTTTGCACAGTCAGACCGAGCTTTAATAGGCCTGGTCAAAGGCAGTCAAACATGACTTGTCTTTATGGAGGATTCCTAGAAGCTATGTCAAAACTCTTATTTTGTGGGATTTTCTAGATTATGATGGATTTGATAGATGAATTCGACTTGATATGATAGGGTAAGGATAATAATGACTACTTGAGCTATTTTAGATGAGTTTGTTAGATATTTTATCTATTTAAGCCTCAAAATTTGAAGGCTTTGATATGGAACTTGTATGACTTATTATTATTATTTATGAGACTTGGAGACATAATTGAAGATCTGTTCTATCATATTTTGATGCTGTTACATGCTGGTTGATTGGTTGAAGTCTTAAGTAGCTGAATTTACCTTCAGTGTGCGAGGCAAGGGTGGAGGGCCCCCACACCGAGCTAAGTGCACTTCTTAGTTTATTTCGTAGCTGTAATTTCTGAATTAGTTTGCTTATGTTTAATTTTTTTATGCTAATTATTTTCAAGTATTTATGAATCTAATGATCATTCTTAACCTGCATATGAAAGGACAAAAAAGTGTTTAAAGTTAAACACTCTTTCTATCTAATCAATATTTTCAGTTAGAATTCATCTTTACATGCCTTTACATGCTTTGATTGATGATGAATCTTAATCTTGTTTCTATTCTGCATACGAAGAGACAAACCAATATTTAAAGTTAAATACTTCTTCTATCTGATTAAGAGACTAAAAACTAAGATTCATCTTTCCTTCTTTTTTTGAATTCATGTTTTAACAATAACATTGCTGATAAATGAATATATAATGAAGGACAATCAGGACCTCTTCAGCGAAGAGCCTCTTCAATTATTACTTCATGTATCTTAATCTATTGTTTAGTTAAGTTTTTGATTTGTAATTCACATGGTAATCTTGTTAAGAGAAGGACAAACACATCTCTTAAGTTAGGAGATTCTTCTGCTTCTAATTACACATCTGAATTTAGAAATTGTTTAAGTTAGATTTATATTTGTAATATGCATTTCCCTAATCATCAATAAACCATCTTCTCAATTGATCGCAACTGAAACCCATATACTTTGGGGATGCTTCTAAGTTCCACTAACCCAGATTGATAATAAATACTTGCGTTAGTTTACAACGTAAATTGACCCAACATTTTGGCCCTGTTACTGGGGAAGCATATTTCAAAACGGTCAAAATAGGAAGACAAAAATATTAAAAGACAAAAACAATAAAAAAAATCACCAAAAACAACAAAAACATATTTTTTTCTTCCAAGAAATGTTTTCTTATGCCTAGAGATAGAGATAAAAAAGGTAGATTTGTGAAATAACACCCCCCAACAACTCATTCATCCACAGACTAACAACATCGGTTGCTGAAAACCTACTATAGAAGAATTAGAGGAAAAACAAAGATCGGGACAAAGATTAACTTTAGTTGAAAGACAAATCTTGTTGGCCTTAGAGGTAAATAAAAAACAATCACGTAAAGAACCTCCTTCCGTTTGGAAAAAAAAAGACACAAGAAAACCAACTGTTGAACAACTAGAGCAACCTGTCCTTGAGAAAATCAAAGTAGTTGAAGAAATACAAAGCCAAACTCCAATTGAAACACTACAAATCTCTGAACAAGAAATGGCTAAAGAAGGAGAAGGATCAACTAGATTAAACATGACTCCTGAAAAAAACTAGAATATGAAAGACAACAAAGGGAACGACGTAGACAAAGAGAAGAAGAAAGAAGAATTGAAGCGGAAAGAAGGGAAAAAGAAGATAGAAGAGCAGAAGCACTTCGAAGAATAGAGGAAGAAGCAAGAAGAGAAAACCAAAATCGAAGAACACAAGAAAATGAGAAAGAAGTTAACAATGATCAGGAAACTACTTTTGGCTTTCCTATTTTAGATGCAAGAGAAATACTAGGAGAAGAAATAAAAATGAAAAATATTCCACCTTCTATATCGCCTAATTTCTACGGAATGTCAACGGAGGAATACTAGGAGAAGAAATAAAAATGAAAAATATTCCACCTTCTATATCGCCTAATTTCTACGGAATGTCAACGAAAGATCTTGATGCATTTATGTTTGAGTTTGACATCTCGTGTAGAACATATGGATATACTGATGATACCCATAAGCTTTGAATTTTTACTGCTACTCTAAAAGCCGTAGCCTTGAAATGGTTCATGGGATTAGGAGAACACACGATAGCTTCTTGAGAAGATATGAAGAAAATATTTCTTAAAAAGTATCAAGCTTACTGCAGGGCTAGAGACTCGAAAGAAGACATTTTCAGAATGTCCCAACAAGAAGACGAAAGTTTGGAAGAATATTTGGAGAGATTTCTTTACAATTTATAGAAATCCAAACATCATTCTCTTAGTTCTGATACCATCTGCACTATTTTTCTAAAGGGTATTAGAGATGAGTATTTAGACATTCTTAATGTAATGGGAAAATGAGATATTTCTAATTTACCATTTGAAGAAATTTCTGAATTTTTGTCAAAAATACTCTAGGGGAAGAGCCAAGAGTGGGAAAAGAGATATTTCATCAAAAGCTTCCAAATTTGCAGCAAGTGCAGTAACAAGAGCAGAGATAGGAAGCTTGCTAGAAAATTTTAAGACAAATCTCTTAAGCACTTTGGGTACACAAGTAGATGTTTTGAAAGCTAAGAAAAATAAAGAAGAGCAAGATGAAATCTTAGCAATTTTGTCCAAAATGCAGACAAAAACATTCACTCAGGGGAATGTCCTTTGCAAGGTATACAAGTATGTGGACTATGCATAGAAAATTATGCAACATAAAAAATGTCATAAACTAAAAGAATTGCAAGGAGTAGATTCTCTCTACTATATGGCACCAAGGAGAACTTGGCAGCCTAAGAATGCCTCAACGAGCTCCCTCAACAAAATCCCCAAAATTTTCAATATCCTCAATACACATGGAATACACCAATTCCATGGCAGTGCTTGGCCACCACAACAATATAAAAAACCAACTTGCACAAGGTTTAAGGGGATATGGTTATGGGAAACCAACCACCACAGAAAATGTATCCCCAACATTATCAATATCAACAACCATACCCTCCACAACCATTTCCTCAACATCAACAATTCCAACAACAACAACCAATGCCATATCCATTTCAAAACCCACCAATGCTAACTCAACCGCAACAAATTCAGCTGCCTAATAATCAACCACCTCCTAGACCAACACAATTACCAACTTTCAGCCCAAGTATCTAATCCAAGTAACAAGGTGGATAGATCAACATATCATGTGGAAGAGGCAACATATTATCCTACTTATTCAATTCTTCTTGTACAAGATGTCCACCTAAGATATGGGAAGGTGTTATAAAAGATTATCCTCCAATAATTGAAGAACAAATAGAACAAGGAGAACAAAGTGAACAATCTCAACTAGAAAAACAAATTCAAAAAGGGGAAATCTATTATGACACGGACTCCACCATATCCAGAGAGATTGATACAACGTAATATTCCATTATCTCTCCCTGAATTTAATATTTTGGATGAATTGAAAAAACACATATGTTAAAATTTCTTTGTTGCAAGAAATTAAAGACATTCCGATATATGCAAAAACAATAAAGGAATTATGCATCAAGAAATCTGGTAGAAGAAAGAAGGATCCACCAACAATCCGGGTAATTGGAAGTCTTTCAAGTCTCATGTCTACAAACACATCTATTGAAAAACATGTTGATCCAAGAATTCCTATGGTTACTATTTCGATTAGCAAATTTTCGATGCCAAATACTTTAACAGACTTTGGGAGTAGCTATCAATGTTATGACAATGGAGACTATGAATCATTTGAATTTGAAAAACATTAGACCTACTACTACAGGTCTTAGAACTTGCAGACAGATCTAAAGTTGTTCCGGAAGGTATACTAGAAGATAACATTGTCTCACTCGGGATTCATGGGAGTATACTATAGACTTCTTGATTTTGCAACCAAAAAACAAACTTGGGAGGCCACCCTTAATTTTAGGCCGACCATGGTTAGCCATCTGCAGATGCTTACATTGGATGTAGGTCGTGAAGCATGATTATTGCACATGGATATGAAAGAAAGCATATTACATTATATCCTCCCTGCTCAATCTCCTTCTTTATTATCATGGTTTGATGAAAAATAACCTCAAGAACCTCAATCTATTCTTAGTCTTAATCAAGTTTACAATTTTAGAGAGGAGGAAGAAAATGTGGATTTATTAGATCTATTCATCTCGAGAACCAAATCTTTCGAGAGCGACTTAGAATAAATCAATATGAAGTCGTTAGTTATCTTTTGAATGAATGTTTTCGGGAAAAATTGCACAATACAAATCTATTGCAAAATACATTTGAAAGCATTTCTCGTAAATTCGATTCCCAATTCAAATAACAAAATCATTGAAATCAGTCTTGAAAGACATTGAATATTGGTAACAACTTACAATCATCACAAGAGGAAAAGCTAATAACATTATTGCAAAAATATTCAAAATATTTTACCCGGGATTATAAAGACATGCCACGAATTCATCCAAAAATATGCATCCATCACATTTATACTCGATAATGAAACAAAGTAAGGCAACCACAAAGATGGATGAACCCTATGATGAAGGAAATAGTGAAAGAAGAATTACAAAAACTATTACAAGTCGGATTTATCTATCCTATTTTAGATAGTCAATGGGTTTCACCCTTAGTTGTAGTACCTAAGAAAAATGGGAAATGGAGAATTTGTGGGATTACAAAGAACTCAACAAAGCTACATTAAAAGACCACTTTACTTTACCATTTATCGATCAAGTGTTAGATTCATTAGTTGGAAAGAAGTTCTTTTCATTTTTGGATGGATTTAGTGGATATAATCGGATAAAGATAGCATAAGAAAATCAAGACAAGACAACATTCACATGTCCATGGGGAACATATGCATACAATGTATTACCCTTTGGTTTGTGTAGTGCACTCGCTACCTTTTAGAGAGCAGTTCTTGCAATATTTTCTCGATTTGATTCATGAGTGTGTGGAAGTTTACATGGATGATTTCACTGTATATGGTACAATATATGATGATTGTTTACAAAATCTTGAAAAAGTGTTAAAAAGTTGCATTGAGACAAACCTATCCCTCAGTAATGAAAAAAAGTTTTATGATGTTAATTGAGGAGATAGTGTTGGGACACCATATCTCTTCTTCAGGGGATTAAAGTGGATCCAGAGAAAAATTAAGGTCATTGTGAATTTAACACCACCCACAACACAAAAAGAAGTTATAAGTTTCTTGGGTTATGCAGGGTTACTATAGAAGATTTATTGAAAATTTCAGTAAAATAGCTTTTCCATTATTCAAGTTACTTGTGAAAGATGTGGAATTCCAATGGACAGATAACTATTAAAATGAATCTGAAAAATTAAGCAAAAATTGTCAATTGCATCCATTCTTTGAGGACCTTATTGGTCTTTGCCATTTCACATTTCAACTAATGCATTTGATACAACTATTGGAGCATCACTTGGACAAAAAGAGAATCAATTCAATTATGCCATATATTTCATCGTAGAAAATTTAACACCAACAGAAATTGAATTACATCGTTACGTAAAAAAGAAATATTATATGTTGTACATGCAAGTAAATAAATTTCGACATTATATAACGAAAGCTATCAAGTTTATATTCACACATGTATCATTATGCTATAAAATATTTAATGAACAAATCAATCACAAATGACAGAATAAATAGATGGATGTTATTAATGCAAGGGTTTAATATTACTCGTAAAATATCGACTAGGAAAATTATAACCAAGTTGTAGACTTTCTATCAAGATTAAATTCACCTGGTGATCCAAATCCATATCAGACAATTTTCCGTATGAACATCTATTCGCTATAAATGTCAAAAACTCCTTGGTTTGCAGATATAGCTAACTATTTATCATCCGGCATCCTACCATCTCACTACGTAAACGAACGAAACAAAGAATAATTAGAGAAAGTGCTAGGTATAGTTGGGTCAATGGAGATCTATTTTATATCGGATGCTGATTTAATGATTATAAAATGTGTAAGAGAAGATGAACTAATTGAAATTTTGAAAGCTTTTCATGATGAACCATGTGGTGGTCATTTGCAGACAAATGACAACATACAAAGTGTCTGAAACTTGGTTACTATCGGCCATCCATCTTCAAAGACTCCAAAGCTTATGTCAAAAGATGTGATAGATTACAAAGAATTGGTAGACCGAGTGGCATCGATGAAATGCAAAGCCACAAAGTACTGATTGAACCATTTGAACACTGGGCTTTAGATTTTGTGGGACCATTCAATCCTCCATCCAATGGAAATAAGTACATCCTTGTATGTACAGCACTATGTAACTAAATGGGTGGAGGCCAAGGCAGTAGCACGAGAAATAAAGGATATTGTTGTGTCTTTTCTCGTTTGAAGAGATATTTGTAAGATATGGAGTTACGTAGACGTGATAGTAACCCGACCAAGACCTACACAATTCACATCAAAAATTGTTCGAGATCTTACGAAGAATTACAAGATCAAACACAAAAAATCAACTCCGTATCATCCTCGAGCCAATGGACAAGTGGAATCAACAAATAAAGTCCTAGAGAACATTATGATGAAGATCTGTAAAAATGAACAGAAGGATCTGGTTAGAAAAGTTGAGAGATGCATTATGCGCATATAGAATAACTTGGAAAAAACACTAGTGGGTTCAAATTCATATCGCTTAGTGTATGGAAAGGAAGTCCTATTACCCATTGAGTTTCAAATACATACATACAAGCTAGCAAGAGAATTGTGGATGGAATTGTTTCAAGCACAACAAGAGAGGATTATGTAGTTAAACAAACTAGATGAGATACGATAGCAAGCGCTTGAACATACATCTCTTGTCCAAGAACAAAGGTTTACATGAGATGATCGTTTCATAAAGAATAAAGTGTTTCAGGTAAAGGAGATTGGGCACTCTTGTTCGACTCCAAGTTCAAATATTTCAAAGAAAAATTTACAAATTATTGGCTTGGGCCATATGAGATTGAAGAAATCTTCGACAATGGAGCTGTCAAGATAAAAACAATTGATGAAGCATCTGTTTCGTTTGTCGTCAATGGACATAGGCTTAAAATCTACAATAAGCCTATAAATAAAGATGTTTTTCTGAGAAAAAATTCGATGGATTCAGATCTGGAACTGATGGGGCAGCATAGAAATATGGCTTCCATAATTCCAGCAGAAGAAGAATAAAAAAAACATAAAAAAAGATAAAAAAGTTTGGTTATGAAAATCCAGGAAACTAGCACAATACAAACTCGAATTCATATTGGAAAACCAACTTGTTTGGCTAATTTTAATTCTCTTTTTGTTTTTATCTTACATTACTTCAGTTTTTTACAGATATACCTCCAAGACATTACAGACTTGAGGACAAGTCAAAACATCAGCTTGGGAGAAGGTGTGAAATAAGAAACTATGAAAATAGTTTTCAGCGGCTAAATTCTTGTTGAAAAAAATTCATTCATAAAGGGACCTGAATCATTACGATAGAATAAATTTTCAAATATGGAACATCATTGTACATTACGCCAGAAGGGACCTGAAAATTATTGTAAAATTACACTAGAAGGGACTTGAAAATTTGACATATCAGAAGGGACCTGAGTTATATCAACTGAAGATCATATCAGATGGGACCTGAAAATGTCAAATTTTAACTGCGTAAGGGACCCGAACAATAATTATTCTAAATCAAATCAGATGCAAGAAGAAATAAAGTCTCTAAAAAGTCTACAAGAGCCGTCGTAACAATAAACACAATGTCGATCATCATCAACGTAAAAAAGGGAATACAAGTACAGTGAGTAAAAAAATCGCTCTTAAAATTTCATTTTTTTTCGAAATATTCTAGAATTGTAAAAACTAATTTGGTACTAGTTATGCATCTTTACCTACATTTCATTTACATCACCAACATTTCCTACATTTCATTTACATTTTATTTCCTCCACTTTCATCTACATTCTATCATTTATGATTTTTAACCCTATTCTATCCACATTTATATCCATAGTACTATTCAAAACATTACATAACCTATTCATATCATACCCTACCCTATTTCCTAAACAAAGAGAATCATGAAGAAAAGGTCAATATTTAACCTATGGAAGACCCTTGGAAGACCTACAAAACAATAAACAAAGGTTAGTATTATCATAAACATATAATTTTAAAAAATTGACTATTTAATTAGTTAATTTTTAAAAATTAAATAACAAAAACAAAAACCAAAGTTCAAAAGACATATGATATAGCACAACTACAAAAGACATATCATATTGTGCAAGACTTAAGACATATAGCACAATTATTTTTGAATATTAAAACAAAAAGAGCGAAATCATGTAAGAGGATGAACGTCTAAGGTAATGGAGAAAATGTAATGCAAACAAATGAATGCAATTACTAACCTAAGGAATGATGCAGATATAAACTACGTGCATGAATATGATGGTATACGGTATGCTATGATGAGATTGTAATGCATGCAGTGGAGAAATGAAAGGAGATAGCATACGACGATGAAGAATGATGGCGCACATATGCATGGAGATAATGCGATTTATGGAGACAAACATCATGATGATGCATGGAGGTAATGCAGATAATGGAAATGAACATGGTCATTAATACAAAACGTGAAGAAGCTGCATAATGAAGGAAGAATGTACACCAACACGAAAGTCAAAGAAAAGATGCGCATGAGCCGGTTAAATGAGTTTATGAACGGTTAGAATGTTTTCAAACGCATTTACATAGCACTGTGTAAAACATATGAAACCATTTCCGCCACTGCCAAGACCATTTCCGCCATCACAGAGATCAGAAACGATCATTGCCAAGCTATTAAAACTGCGTTTTCGCCATCATTTCCATCCAAGAGGCTCAGTGAGAGAAGAGAGCATGCAGTCAAAGCACATCCTCATGTTTACAATCCTGTGAAAAGAAAATGTAGAGAGAAGACTGTGAAGAAGCCTGTTGGCCAGATAAATCGTTCTTGCGGACAAGACCGATCTCCCTAGTGTCAGAAGACAATATAGCAACAAACGAACAACTAAGTTTGTCTTTCTCTAAATATATTTGTTTTACAAATAAATGCTATGAAGGTGTCGATCCTACCTTAGATCCAAATGCTTATTTGCAGTCGTAGTGCTTCTGTCACATCATTAATCCTTCGTCGCAACAAGAGCTCTTTTGTCGCAAGAAAGTATCATCTTTCGTTGATTTGTAATCACAAACAAGAAAATATCAAATAAAACCTGTACAACAAATAGTCATAAAACATACCTATCATAGTGATCAAGGAATCTATGAAATAAACGATCAAACGATAGCTTATTGAAATAAACAATCGAACGACAATTTATTGAGAAAAACAAAACTTGATTGTATTAATCTTAAAATAACAGAAGAACCTTACAACCTTAGCCTTGATGTTCGAAAGGCCTTCCCGGGGTCCGAAACAGGAGTCTCCTCTACTTTGATAAGTCTTGCACTCTTCCTCCAAGAGCACAAAGAAGTCTAAATCTTAACAGCACTTCAACTCAAAAATCTTCACCCAAAAATATTAACCAAAAATATTCTTCTAAAACTTCACTTAACCCTTTGAGGCTACCCAATGCCTCCTTTTATAGAGCAGATGAGGAGGTTAGGATTCCACCTTTAAAGGGATAGAATCCTCCTTCAAAGGGATAGGCTCCTCACATCAAGGGATTAGTTCCTTAAGGTGTGGCATACATGCACCTTACTAAAGCGTACTCATCCCCAAAAAATCTCATCCAGAACCTTCTAGAATTGACCAAAATTCAAAATTTTCAGTTTAATTTCATGCTTTTTTTATCTTACAGGGGTTCCGTAGGCATAACACTCGAAAAATGCGTTCTAGAACGCAGTTCCTCTTCACATTACCTGCATACCCTAGCTAGGAACGCAGGCAGGCTTCATGTTACCTGCGTACCCAAGGCTTTTTTGAGTTTTAAGGGTTTTTCCTCCATTTTTAGGGCTTGGAATGAGGAACAAAGGTTGTAAGACTTGCAGAGGAGGTAAGTATGAGTGTCAATGAGCTCATACAGTCAGCAGAATGTCAGGGTGACATTTTTTAGTGTAACAGATTGCCCCCTAAAGTGCGAAGTCTGAAATAGATGAAGATGAAGTCTATCATATATGAAGAGTGAAGTACTTTATCATTTCAAGGATCATCCTATGGACACCCCAGTCGGAACCTGTAAAAACATTCAATGCAAAATATATATATGTAATCATATCATCGCTGAGGTAGGCATTCCCATACTCAGATCAAAAACTAACTAGATTCAAATTGTTCTGATACAGGAATGATTTTGAATACATCATCAGTATAGACATACGTAGACACAGTATGGACGCAGCCATCTATTTATAAATAGTCTACTGTATAAATGATAACAAAATTCCTCGCAGCCTAGATGGTAGAAACTAGATCCAGGGTCTTGATTTCCGCATCTCGAACTAGTACGATTCTATCCATGTGAATAAATGTGTCGAAGTCGAACATGGTAGAAACCACTTGATTACCAGTCAATGATGTGAACTGTTAACAAGTGTGAGAGTAACCACCAATAATGTCAATGGCTCTCAAAGTACTAAGTACAATCCATGAAATGTGAATGAATGAGTTGAAGTCGAACATGTCACGGAATCATTCGATCGAAGGTCAATGACACAACCTGTCGTCGAAGGCGAGAAACCTGCCATTGAGGCATGCAGATTTCAAGGTACTGATGATTTCTAGATCAACTTCCTAGATAATGAGCTGTCGTCGATAGAAAGTGATCCGTTGTAGGCAAGCCCACAACACGAAATCATAGATCAAGTTTTGAAAATATATTGGCAAGGACTGACTCAGGGATGGTCAAAAATGGATGACTGATATTTTGCAGATGAATGGTTTATTTGAACTATCCTCTTGAACACATAACGACACTGCAGATGGCTTGGTGACAATTGACCCAAAGCTAATACCCAGAAACCGGTTGAAGACTTTCAATATGGTTTGATTAAATATTAGGCAAAGGATTTCCCAACCCAGGTGAACAAAAGTGTCGTGTTCAAGAGTGGTTAACGGCTTTCCGAAAATCAAAATGTAACAAACAAGTTCGTTTTTCTCTCTTTTCCCCCACCATTTCTGGCAAGTACCTCTTTATTTTTGACAAGCTTGAGGAGGATAACATTTGCTTGTTTATAAGCTCATCCTTCGGATGAGTCCAACTTAGTTTAAGATTCGAACCCTAAGAAGGAGTGGTTCGTTCCTATTTGAAATTGAACAGGTCCTTTACTGTTAAGTTTTAACGAGTCCAGTATAGGAGAAACTCGGTGTTTTTCAATTTTAGGGAGTCAAAAGAAAAAACTTAAGAAAACTCCATGGGTGTACTTTTTCGTAAATTTAGTCTCTCAGGCCCGAAAAAGGATAAAATAATGCGGGAGAGAACTCTATTGACCGTAATTAGTCAACGTATACCTTCTTCGTAAATAGTCCATTTCAGTCCGTAAAAGGGTTAAACTTATACTAAAGGGACGATCATTCATTTACTTTAACAAGTTCAAATAATCAAGCGCTCGGCAATATTTTCATGTTTAGAGAGTCTGAAAAGGGCTTAAAAGAGAACTCCAAGTTTTTGCTTTTTCGTAATTTTCAAGAGTCCGAAAAAGTGATAAAAGTATACTCAGTAGTTTCGCTTTTTCTGTAAATTTTAACGAGTTCGAAAAAGGGATAAAAATGTACTCATGTGGCCGACTTTCAATTTAACTTACGAGTAGGAAAAGGCGGAAAGAACTTGGCATTTTCATGTGTTTTACGAGAATGAAAGATAGCAAAATAATCTCGGGATTTTCATGAGTTTAACGAGTCTTGAAAATAACCGAAATTGACTCAAGATAGGTTTCATTTTTTCAAAAGCCTGAAACAGAGAAAAACTATGCTTCAGAGTGGTTTCATTTTTACACAAGCTTGAAACAGAGAGAAAACTGTGCTTGATGCCCCCTAAGCGTAACTGCTAGAGTGCATGCCCCCCCAGCTTCATTTCATTCAACTAAGTGCACAGATGGTAATTAATAGTTAGATGGAATGAAGGTTCATTTACGAGATCATATGAAAGACCCGACCTAAAACTGTAAGAAACTTATGCAAAAAACTGAAATAACTAACCTAAATAAACGACTTAACATTTACGAGACTAGTCAAAGACTCGACTCAATTAGGGGAGGATTTGTTTCATTTTTTAACGAGCTTGACACAGGAAAAAAACTATGCTCATGGAAACATTTTTCATTTTTAACGAGGTTGACATAGTAAAAGGAACTTTCCTCTTCTACATGTTTCATTTTTTAACGAGGTTGACACCGTAAAAGAAACTATCCTCGTATCTACTTTCTAAAATCTACCTATATAACCTACTGATTCATTTTTTAATGAGGTTGACACAGGAAAAGAACTGTCCTCATACCTAATTCATTTTTTAATGAGGTTGACTCAGTAACAGGAACTATCCTCTGACCAACTGATTCATTTTTTAACGAGGTTGACACAGGAAAAGAACTGTCCTCATACCTGATTCATTTTTTAACGAGGTTGACTTAGTAACAGGAACCATCCTCATACCTGATTCATTTTTTTTTAATGAGGTTGACTCAGTAACAGGAACTATCCTCATAAAATACTTATTTCTAATCTATTAATCTACTCTCTACAATCTACTTACTGATTCATTTTTTAATGAGGTTGACACAGGAAAAGAACTGTCCTCATGGAAGCTTGTTTCATTTTTTAAACGAGCTTGACACAAGAAAAGGAACTATGCTCTCGACTAACTGATTCATTTTTTAATGAGGTTGACACAGTAAAATGAACTATCTTCACACTCACTGATTCATTTTTTAACGAGGTTGACACAGTAAAAGGAACTATCCTCAGACTCACTGATTTATTTTTTAACGAGGTTGACACAGTAAAAGGAACTATCCTCAGAAACTTGATCATGGCTTCCAACTGGAAGAAAGACATGTCAATGGACACACCTTGATCATGGCTTCCAAGAGGTCTTCATCAGAAGGAAGAATAGTTCTCTGGAAGGAACACATGTCAAGGGACTCAAAAGGGATAAGAACATCGCGTTCAAATAATCCCATAGAGTTTTCCATGTCAATTACCGGATCTAAGTCAAAGGAAGACGAGCAAACAATGAGAGGCTCGCTTGCATCAGTAACTGAAAACATGGGACTAGTTGCCACATAATTAACCCGTGGCGGGGTAGATACCACTTTAGAATCAGGAACATTCAGGGATGTTGGATTATTGGTAGTCGAAACAAGACTAGGGAATGAAAGCTGGTCTACAGTCACAATATTGCCATTGTGAGGGAAAGACATCACGCGAAAGAGTGTCGATACGGCAGCTTTCATTGCATAGACATAATCTCGCCCAAGGAGTAAATTGAAATCCAAGGGTCCTCGAACTACCATAAGATCAATACAGACAGTTTTACCTTCCAAAGTAATAGAAAACTTAGGAAGGATCCCTAAAGGTTCACTAATGGTTATGTTAAAAGCTTTCAGATTCTGCATAATAGGCACAAGCTGAGGGGAACCCAAAGCTTTCCAAGCAGTTGAGGATAAAATACTAACATAAGCACCTTCATCTACCTGTGTGCGGTGTATGTCCCTACCACCAAACTTCACAATGATTTGGAAAGGGATGGAGGAAGGAAGACGAGGTTCTGTCAGTCTATTCCAATCAAAGGAAAAGACCTCAATACTTGGAGGGGGTTCTTTAGAAATAGGTGAAATTCCCCCTGGCGTAGAAGAATCTGATGTAACAAGAAGAACCTGAGCGGTATGAAGTTCACTCTCTACAGGGAGAATGGGATCGATCGAATGTGAAATTGAATCGACCACTTGATCAACTAATGGATCATCAACCTGAGTGATATGAGTTTCACTCTCCAATGGAAGAGTGGGATCGACCGTACTTGAAATTAGATCAATCACTCCGTCAGTTGACGGTAGGTTGGGAGAAAGTTTACGGTAACCAGTTGGAAATTCTTGCTGTGGAACAATAAGTTTTTCCAACAATTTTGAGGCTTCATCCATATGAGGGAAAATGTGAGTTTGATGACTCCCTTTGCATAACTTACAAGGAAACCTAACTTTACCCTTTTTCCCAGGAACCTGACTATCACTGGTTGATGGATCAACGGAAAGTTGATGAGATTTTTCTGACCATACTTCCAAGACCTTTGGAATACCAAGACAATTGATAAGGAAGTGGTCACCCTTACAAAGCTTGCAAGGGTATTTGGGTTTACGATGCATGTTGGAGGTTTCCTCAACACAACTAACACTTACAGCCATGGTTGGTTGGTTGACTTCTTCCTTATCTTGCTTCTTCTTCTTCTTCTTCTTCCCTTTCTTCTTCTTCTTAGCCACCTGGTTACTAGCGTCAAGGCTTTTACCAAGCGAAGAGGAAGAAATATTAGGCGAAGAAGGTAAAGGGTCAACAGAAGGTTGGTGATGTTGATATGGTGAACTCTGTTGAGGTGAAGCATCTGGTTGAGGTGGAAAAATTGGAGTATTTGGGGCCAACGAAGTTGAAAATAACCATATCGGTAAACCTATTGTAAATCTAGGTAATGACAAAGTAGCCATATGAGGACCAACATTTCCAAAGCAAGGAAAAGTACTAGGAATCTTGTTAAGAGGGTTTCCTTGGTTGGTAAATTCCGGAACAGTTGCCATTATATTCAACTTCAGTGAATTTTATTAACAATTTAAAACTAAAATTAACAATTCACAATTTACACCTAACAATTAAAATTCACAATTCACACCTATGGTCTCTAAAAGTAAAAACAAACAAATTAACACGCGCTATCAAATCTAGGAGTCAAACCACACACAAACAGTAACTTCCCGTACTAAAAACACTAGTTGGTGATGAAATCAAACATCATAGAATTTAATACAGAAAGGGCGGTTGGAACAGTTACCCCGAAAACCTGCTTAATGAAACAGACTGGCACAAGTTTCTTCACAAAACCATCTAGAGTGAAGGGAAACCCCCCAGAGAGTCCAAGTGAGTCTAGTCGACGTCTGCTCCAGGTACAGTGAGATCTTTCCTTCACCGTCACCTTAGGAAATAACCTTAAGCTTATGGACACTAAGGTTACCAACAGTAACAAATACAACTGGGGGAACAGTCTACGATCCGATTCCACGCGCAAGGGCAGAGTAACAAAGCTCAATCCCCTTGAAGGTTCCTCGACATAATCCGAGGTTTACCTACAAGTGACCCCAGGCTCCTCGACAATGGTTAATCTGAGGTTTACCATTTGTAATGCGCGCAAAATCTTCTATCTTCCCCAATGAAACAGAATTGATTGTCTCAAAGGTTCGGACATGATCTCGTGATTGACTTCTTTAAGAGAAGCTTCCCAGATTGTACAAATTACAATTGGATTTATTTCCTACCGCAAGATTTGTCTACTGTTTGTTTTTGTTGCTTTGGAAAGTTAACTATAACCTATTCCAAAGCACTAATCCTAAGCTAGATTGGTGGAAAGAGCCCTAGAAACGTAAAAATTACTAAATGAATTTTATTAAGCGTTGTGTTATTTAGGTTGTTATTACTCAAAAGGGTAAATGGATATGAAACCAATGGTGTTATGACCCGAACCAAAACTGAATGCAATCGAATATGATAATGTAATCTTTCAATTCGATGAATCCTAACTAAAGTAAGGAGAGAGTTTCCATTCACTTCCAACAATGCAAAAAATTGATCACTAAGAGAAAATACAACAAATTCTCTAATGCACTAATTTCATTAAGAAAAACTAATGCAAATCAATTCCAAAACAATTTTTTATATTTTTGTGTTTTTAAAACAAGCATAAAAACATCTAAATTCAAATCAAAGAAAATTGATCTAAATCTATGATTGATTTTTTAGAATGTAAACTATGCAGTTGTAATCTATGCACAATTCACTTGAAAAGTATGCAAATGTAATCTATGCACATTTTTCATTCATATTCTGAAAATGAGAATTCTAATTATGCAAATGTGATCTATGCAAGAGAATTCTCAAACACAAGATGATTCTAATGTAATCTAAGAACCAATCAAGTGGAAGTCAAGAAAATCGAGTGAGAGTTCCAAAGATCAAAAAACACTCAAAGGTGATTAACACTCATACACAATTTAAGAAAAGCAAAAAGATGCAAAATTGTGAAAAGACTGAGACAAACCTCCAAGTAAATACCAAAGGAAATCAAATTAAGAATTTCTCAAAAAAGAGACTCAAAACACCCAATTAACTTAATGGAGATTGATGAGATGAAGAATGGCTGAAAGAAATTCAGAAACAAGGATTTTTGACAGAAATATACAGAGCTGGGTAGATGCTAAGAATCCTAAATTAAATCTAAACTAAACTGAAAAAAGAAATCTAGAGTTTTTCCAAAATTTTAACAGGGTTCGCAGGCTCCCAGAAGTAACAGGTGCGGTACCGCACTATTTACTAAAGAAAACATGCGAAACTGTCTGCACTGTCCAAAGAAGGCAAAGTGCGGTCCCAGGAAAAACTAGAGAAAAACATAAAAGGTTTCAAAATTTTCAAAAATAAAGAAAACCTAAGCTACCCAGGCAGATATTCATCAATCAAAAACCAGGAAAAACTTTTCCTCAAATCAAAATAAAAGAGAACTAAAAACAGCAAGTTCTTTCCCCAGTGGAGTCGCCAATTTGTTGGACGGATAAATCGTTCTTGCGGACAAGACCGATCTCCCTAGTGTTAGAAGACAATCTAGCAACAAACGAACAACTAAGTTTGTCTTTCTCTAGATATATTCATTTTACAAATAAATGCTGTGAAGGTGTTGATCCTACCTTAGATCCAAATGCTTATTTGCGGTCGTAGTGCTTCCGTCGCATCAATAATCCTTCGTCGCTCTTTTTTCGCAAGAAAGTGTCGTCTTTCGTCGACCTGCAATCATAAACAATCAAATATTAAATAACACCTGTATAAAAAATAATTATAAAACATACCTATCATAGTGATCAAGGAATCTATGAAATAAACGATCAAACGACAACTTATTGAAATAAACAATCAAACGACAATTTATTGAGAAAAACAGAACTTGATTGTATTAATCTTAAAATATACAGAAGAACCTTACAACCTTAGCCTTGATGTTCGAAAGGCCTTCTCGGGGTCCGAAGCAGGAGTCTCCTCTACTTTGATAAGTCTTGCACTCTTCCTTCAGGAGCACATAGAGGTATGTGATATTTCCTCTCAAAAGCTCAGCAGAAAGAAGCACTTCAACTCAAAAATCTTCACTTAACCATCTTAACTTCACTTTACTTCAAAATCTTCTTAACCCTTTGAGACTACCCAATGCCTCCTTTTATAGAGCAGATGAGGAGGTTAGGATTCCACCTTTAAAGGGATAGAATCCTCCTTCAAAGGGATAGGCTCCTCACATCAAGGGATTAGTTCCTTAAGGTGTGGGATACATGCACCTTACTAAAGCGTACTCATCCCTAAAAAATCTCATCTAGAACCTTCTAGAATTGACCAAAATTCAACTTTTTCAGTTTAATTTTGCGCTTTTTTGATCTTACAGGGGTTCCGCAGGCATAACACTGGAAAACTGCGTTCTAGAATGCAGTTCCTCTTCACATTACCGGCGTACCCTAGCTAGGAACGCAAGCAGGCTTCGTGTTACCTGCGTACCCAAGGCTTTTTTGAGTTTTAAGGGTTTTTCCTCCATTTTTAGGGCTTGGAATGAGGAACAAAGGTTGTAAGACTTGCAGAGGAGGTAAGTATGAGTGTCAATGAGCTCATACAGTCAGCATAATGTCAGGGTGACATTTTTTAGTGTAACAAAGCCGAGAGGAAAAGAAGAGATAAAACGCAGAAGAAAGAGGCAAAGAATATAACGAAGAGGAGAAACAGAGTTATAATGAGTTAACTGGAGTTTTCAAATCCACGAATCTGGAGAACTTGCCAATCAATTAAGCTATCAGGAAGTGGAATCTCATGGAATTGAAGGTAAGAAGTAAATGAAGATTTGATTGTTTAAACAATGGTGAAAAGATTTCGGGATTGTGTAAACAAACTTTGAGTTATAAAAGGGAGTGATCTAATTCGATTTGCAAGCGTGTCATTACGTTGTGTTTTGTATTGACACCATTCAAAAACGTGTTGACACCTTTCAAAACTACTCTGCCATCAGTTAAAACAACGAAATATGTTGTTGAGTGAGTTAATAAATGAAGATTTTAATGAGATTTCCGTGGGTTGAAACTTCAGTTAAGTTGAAAGAAGATCACGAATATCAGAGAAGAAGATCACAAGGGCTATTGCATAAGATATGTAAGCTCAATATGTCCTCACATACAGTCTTTCATTTCGAAATGAATGGAAAACAAAGAGTGAAGAATTTCAATTCGAATTTCACAGTGAGGTTGTTTTAAACTAAGTTGTGTAATAGATTTGTTTTTAGCACACTCAGTTTAAAGATTTGAAATAGAGTGTGTGAAGAAAAATGGAAGACAGTTGGACATGGTTTTATTATTTATTTATTTATTTATTTTTATTATTTTTATTTTATGACAGAGGACATAATATGAGGAGTGTTGAAGAGAAACAATGAATCTATCATGAATTTTTGATGAGATAGTTGAAGTTTTTTGTTGTATACATAGTGAGTCTGAATGCAATGTTTTGGAAAGAAATTTTATATGAAATTGATGAGTGAAAAACACATCAATTTTTTTTTTACACAATCAAATTTCTTTTACAAAACAGAGATAGAGATTGTTTTTAAGGAGAACAGAGAATTAAATAAAGGGTAGAATACTAGAAACATAAATTTATGTTTTCTTAAAACCTTTCTATCAATTCTTTTGTTTATTTAAAGTAAGCTCACATTCTTCAAAAGAGAAAAATAGAGGATCGATTGATTGACAATGGCAGTAAAGCAAAAAGGTAAGCCTACTACCATGATTACATCTAGTGCTTAATTTTTTGGTTACAAAGATGAAGTTAATGACGGTAGATGGTTATATAAAATGGTTTTCAGACCAAATGGATTCAAGAACATAACCTAAAGACTTCCAAATTGAACAATGGAGTAGGGAAACAGTGAAAAAACTCTATCAGTCAGGGTTAATAGGTTTTCTCCAAAAGTTCAAAGGTCATAATGAGGATGTCACAAGAGAATTTGTAAATAATTTCAGACATAATGAAACCATTGTGGGTAGCCCACATATCCCTTTGACTCTTGAGTATATCTCTGAAGCTTTAGACTTGCCATATTTAGGTGAATTATAACACAAGGGATTACATTTTAAAGACAAGGGCTGGACATTTTTCTTGGATAAAAACAAGAAGGGTTCTTTTGATAGATCAAAAGGGATCCTAAGGGAGTGGTTCAATGAACCATGGGCAGAACTAGTTTTGATAATTCAAAAGTTCTTCACTTGTGACAATAGATTTAGTGTAGTACACCTTTACCATGTCCGATTACTACAACACATAAAAGGAGATATAAGGATCAATCTGCCCTATTTCTTTTACAAAAACTGGATGAAAATGATTGAAAGCGTACAATTAGAGACTAAACCCAAAGAGGTTCAATTTATTCCGTTGGCAATATGATGCAGAGTGTTGTCCTTGATGGCAACTCACTTAATGAAGATGAAGACATGAGATTGTTGGCATGTGTTGTCCTTGATGGAAATCCTCCTGATAAAGTTATTCTTGACGTGATGGACTTGGTAAATGATGTAAATCTGATGTGATATGATGTTTGTTGGCAATATGATGCTGGGTGTTGTCCTTGATGGCAACCCACTTGATAGAGTGTTGTCCTTGAATGGAAACCCACTTGATGAAGATGATGACAACTTACTTGATGAAGTTGTGCTTGATAGAACATGTCTTGATGAACTAAATCTGATGTATCTACAGTGAGTACAAAAGGTAATAAAGAAAGTAATTCAGTATGTATTAGATCTATGATGAAAAGAGTATGTCTCAAGGCATAGGCGGATTTGTCTAGGAGAAGTCGCGTATGCACGCGGAAAATAACGTGACAAGTCGCGTATGGGAAAAAGCGCTCATTAAGTGCAAAACCAGGGGTAACCACCATGGTATTGACCCATTGTATTGAGTAATGATTCATCTATATGACCCCGTCTAGGAATACCATCGGAAGAAATGTGGTTTTGGCTCATGGTATTGAAAAAGGGTAAACCTATATAAAGAGAAGAAATTCATTGTGCAAATCATGAGTGTGGGTGCAAGACGTCTGAGCTTGAATGAATACTTCTCTCTGAAGTATATCTGAATGGAAAGGGCTATAGTTGAATGATAGATGTGAATGCATGATGCACCAATGAAGAAAATGATGAAGAAGGGTATCTAGATCTGAAATGTATTTGTACTTTCTAGATCTGTTTATGGAATGATTAGATCTGAGATGAGGCGAACATCTGTCTGAAGTAAAGGATAAAATCTGTGTGATGTATCTGTTCTGAAGAATTGCAATGACCTAAATGTCTGAAGAACCATACGCTAGTTCGCCACAGAGGAAGCGCGTATATACGCGGGTTTGCTGAAGAGAAAGCGCGTATGGGCAGAGAAATTAGTACTGTAATATGTACAGAAGTATACGCGGGTTTGTATGGTCTAAGGCGCGTATATACGCAGGATCAGTGAAAGAAAAGCGCGTATGATAAACTAGGGTTTTCTGAAGTTGTGAGATGTCTGATCTGTTCTGCTATCTTGCTGATATCTGTTTCTGATGTGTTACTGCTATCTGTCTATGATGATCTGGGTTGTTCAAAGATTGATTATGCTGCTATAGAGCAAGTGGTTGGTTTGATGAATGTTCCTTGAGCTTAATTGTGTGGGTTGGATCCAGTGTGAAAATTGATGAAACGTGGTCCATGGTGGTGCTGAGGGTTGTAGCCTTCAGTCAGGGGGTTGTAGCTCCCTTCCAGGTGAGGCTGGTAAACGAGATCAGGGGGTCGTAGCTCCCTTCCAGGTGAGGCTAGTAAACGAGATCAGGGGGTCGTAGCTCCCTTCCAGGAGAGGCTGGTAAACGAGTCAGGGGGTTGGAGCTCCCTTCCAGGAGAGGTTGGTAAACGAGCGCAGGTGGGTGCCTGCATGCTGGTAGGAGTCTGCACCAGCACATATGTTGTAAGATGTTTTCTCTATAATAAAATATTGAAGGCTGAGCAACTGCAGCGGTGGTTTTCTCCCGACTTGGGTTTCCACTTAAAAATCCTGGTGTTCATGTGTGATGCTTTGTGTGATGGTTTATTCTGTTCTTACTGCACATGTTTACTGTTTATAGAACATCTAATGAATGAATAATGGAATGATATAAGTGAAGAACTAATGGCATAATTAGATCTCTGTGTATACGTGAGTTTTATGAAGGATATCCGCGTGTATACGCTACTTGGCTTCAGCAAAGTAGCGTATGGGTTTTAAGGAATGAAAAAGTAAAAAGTTTTGAATATGCAGTAAATACTGATTCACCCCCCCCCTCTCAGTATTTTTCCCAACAATTGGTATCAGAGCAAGTTCTTCTGCAGAAGCTTGATCGCTTGAAGGAGATCCGTCGCAATGGGAAGTCTTGAAGGAGTAATGTCTATAAAGCCACCTCTATTCAATGGAAGCAATCTGATATTCTGGAAGGTACGAACAAAAGCATATCTGCAAAGTCTTGGTGCGGATGTATGGGCAATCGTGGAAGAAGGTTATCAGTATCCGGCAAGTATTCCTACTGATGCAGCAGAAAAGAAGAAGTATGAAATCAATGCCAAAGCAATGAATGTCTTATTAGGAAGCATTTCTGAACCAGAATTTGCTAAGGTGATGCAGCTAAATTCAGCAAAAGAAATATGGGACAAAATCATTCTGAGCTATGAAGGAGATACAAAGGTAAAAAGTGCAAAACTCCAAACTCTCAGAATTGAATATGAAAATTTAAGGATGCATAGTGATGAAAGTATTTCCAGTTTCTTTCTTCGTCTAGACGATATTGTAAATCGAATGAGAAATTTGGGAGAAACCATAACCGATACTATTCTGGTGGAAAAAGTCTTAAGATCCTTGACATCAAAATTTGACTCTAAAGTTTCAACTATTGAAGAAAGGCAAGATCTGCAAACTCTTACTATTGTTCAATTACATGGTATTCTGACTGCTTTTGAAATGAGACAAGGAGGTCCTTCTCAAATCAAAGAAGCTGCTTTTAAGGCATCTGCAAAAGGAAAAGAAAAGGAAGTTGTCAAAGAATCCAGCTATATATCCGAATAAGAAGAAGCGAATTTTGTGAGAAAACTCCAACTAGGTACTGGAAGATTCAAAGGTAAGCTTCCCTTCAAATGTTTTGATTGTGGAAGAGTTGGCCACTATGCTGCTAAATGTCCTTATAAAGAAAAACATGGTAAAGGGAAACAATTTGAAAAGAGGAATAGTTATTATACAAATGAAGATGATGATGAAGTGTCCAGTGAAGATGAATAAGATTCTGACCAAGCTCTACAAGTGCTCATGGCAAAGAAGCAAAAGAAGAAGGTTACTCAAGGAAAGGAGATACCTCAGAAATCATGTATAGCAGAAATTGAAGGAGATGAAACAGGTATTAATTTTTGTTCTTGTATTTCACTTAACTGTATATGCAAAGGTAAAGATAGTGAAAGTAACAGTATGGATCTAGAAGAAGCTGTCAAGATTAAAGATGAAGATCAACAAAATTCATCTAAGGAGAATGAATCTATAGACAAGTATCAAAGGTTTCATGCTTATGCATCCAATCGAATGAAAAGACTAGAAGTAGAAATTAACGATCTAAATGCAGATCTCGAAATATCAAAAAGGAAGAATGAAGGTCTTGAAGTTGGAATCATCTCTCTACAAGCAGATCTTGAAGCATCAAGAAAGAAGAATGAGGAACCTCTACAATCATTTGAAAAGGAAGGACTTGAAGCAGAAATCATTTCCCTCAAAGAAGACCTAGATAAATCAAATAAGAAGAATGCAGGACTTGAAGCAGAAAACATATCTCTGAAAGTAAATCTCGAAGCATCGAATAAGAAGAATAAAGAACCTCTGTCATTTGAAAAGGAAGGACTTGAAGCAGAGATCATCTCTCTCAAAGAAGATCTGGAAAAATCAAATAAGAAGAGTGAAGAGCTGCAACAAACATGTGAAGAAAACGAAAATTGGTTGAAAGAAGAGATTCTAAATTTGAATGATCAAGTAGAAGATGGAAGAAGGAAAGAAGAAAGCATGACGAAGCAATGTCAAGCCTTGGAGGTTGAGGTAAACATTCTCAAAGGTAAATTAAAAGAAAAAGTTAAACTTTTGAGGTTTCAAGATAGTACTAATATTTTGGACAATATTCTGAGTAATCAAAGGTCTCCTGCTATCAAACTTGGTCTTGGTTTCCATGAAATTGTTAAAGGAGAATCTAGCTCACAAGGAAGTGCAAAAAATTCAGAGGATGTCAATGCAAAACCTGAAGTGTTGAAAGAGACAAAAGGTCAACCAACAATGATGAAATCTCAAAGGAAATCAGTCAATAATGTTGAATTCTTTAAATGTCATAATTATGGGCATGTTGCAGCAAATTGCAGGAGCAGATCATTTCAGCCTCAAACAAACAGTTCCTACATAGAAAGGTACTCTGATTTCTTCAAGGGATATTGTTTTTCATGTAACAAGTATGGACATAAAGCAGCTGATTGCAAAAGGAGGAAGATTAGAAATACTCGTTATAATTCTTATGCTTATTTCTCTGGACACATGAGATTTTATTCTTGTAACAAGTATGGACATGTAGAAAAAGAATGCAGGCCGAACAGATCTGAGAAAGTGGACAATTTTTAGCACACAGTTAGGAAGTTCAAGCAAATTTGGAAAAAGAAGGAGGACCAGTCAAAAACGTAGGGAATTCTGACCCTACTGTAGTCATCCGCTTCTGAAGCTTACTTCTCTTATTGACTGCAGGAATGATGTAGGATACAATATGAGATTTAGTAATGTATCATCACAGGGAGAGCAATGTATGATGACTCTCATGGTTGATTTGATTATTCTGGTTATATGTATTTCTGACAGAGCATCTGATATGAAGAAAACAGGTACAGGAAGTACAAGTTCAGGGGGAGATGAAGGAATGTGAAAAATTTCTATGCTTCACTTCCCATACGCGGCTTCGATGAACAAAAGTCGCGTATACACGCGAGTTCCAGCAGACACAGTCGCGTATGCATTAATGATAAGAGAATTGGGATGACAGCTAAAGATCAGGAGCAGAGGTTCAGGGGGAGCATCAGTCTGACTGCTAATGATTGTACTGTTAGCATTATTCTGGTTATACTCATGCTAATGAAATGATACATGGTTTCTTATGTTGAAGATTATGGATGAATCCTGTTTGCTTTTTGATGAAGAGTATTCGTTGCTGAGATGAAATTCTTATAATTTAGAGATAAGGACAGATCATGCAGAGATTGTTGCCGATGACTTGCTGATGAAGGTGTTCAGGTTGCACAAGTTAAGGAGGAGCACTGGTTCAGGGGGAGCAGCAGGTTGAATACTAATGATTGCATTGTTGGCACTATGACTGCTTATTCGTTGGTTATTGTGATACTCATGCTTAAATGATGATGACTTGGTACATGATTTATTACGATGAGATTTTGAGCCCTGTTTGCTGAAAAGTATCTTTTGTGCTCACACATGGATGAATTGGAAGTCTTATGATTCAGAGATAAGAATAGATCATGCAGAGTTTGTTACTATGGTTGAGACCTTTTTCCTACATTTATTACATCATGTTAAATCTTAAAGATCATGGTGATATTGGACCACATGGATGATTGCTTGACACATATTTGAAGATGTTGTTCTGGTATGATAATTTCTCTTGGAAAGAATGTATTGATGTTGCAAAGAATCTGAAGGCTTGGTTACTAATGAGCTTATGCTACAACCGTTGGATGACGCTTGAAGACACAACTACACTGTTCTATCTATCTGTATTCCAGGGAAGCATTCAAATATCTCAGAAAGAAGCTGAACACTGTCTTTTCCTCACAAAGGATCAGATCTGGTTAAAATATAGAAGATGGTATTGGATACGCGGATTTCCTGAAACACAGTCGCGTATATACGCGAGTTCATGCACATAAAATCGCGTATGTCTGGTTGCTGACAAATTTCTGTTTGGGGTCAGCTTTCTTCAGCACAGCTGCAGTGCTGTTTGGTATCTCTGATACTGTTTGGTATCTCTGGTGGTGTTCCAGCTCTCATAATTCTATTTCTAATGTTTTGATAAAGATGCCTTGATGATTTGTTGGTGAAAGTGTTCAGGATGCACAAACTAAGGGGGAGCCTTAGTCATATGGAAAGGATGCTTGGATGCACAGATTTAGGGGGAGCATTAGCTTTGCTGATTATAATGAATTATTGGCATTATGATGGTTCTGAAATATGTTCTCTTTCTTGAGGTCCTTCTGGTATTGGTCATGTAAAGTTATGTTTGTAGTTTGATGAAAAGGTCATTTTGAGACCCATGATGTAAAATTGTAATATTCAGACATGTAAGGACTTGTCAAAATTTGTAAACCCACTTGGTTGGGTACTTGAGTCTCATATGTAAATCCACTTGGTTGGATATTTGATGTAAGTATGAGTCTTTGGTGATAGGAAGTTCATAGAGTCATGTACTTTATTGAAAAATATGTTTGAAGATTCAACATGAACTCAGGGGGAGCCTGGTCACTTCAGCACATATCAGATCTGCAGAACGCTTCTTCCACATGAGGAGAAAAGGGGGAGAGTATGTTGGTTTTGATCCACCCTTTGCCCTTGATGTCAAAGGGGGAGAGTGACATGGTGTTTGAATGAAGGAAAAGAATGGTGTCAAAATGGAGAGAGTGACATGGTGTCATTGTATTCTTAATGTACCTATCTGTTGTGGTAACCAAACACCATCGTGGTTGCCATCAAGTCCAAAGGGGGAGATTGTTGGCAATATCATGCAGAGTGTTGTCCTTGATGGCAACCCACTTAATGAAAATGAAGACATGAGATTGTTGACATGTGTTGTCCTTGATGGAAATCCACCTGATGAAGTTATTCTTGACTTGATGGACTTGGTAAATGATGTAAATATGATGTGATATGATGTTTGTTGGCAATATGATGCTGAGTGTTGTCCTTGATGACAACCCACTTGATAGAGTGTTGTCCTTGAATGGCAACCCACTTGATGAAGTTGTGCTTGATAGAATATGTCTTGATGAACCTGTTAAAATATGTAAATCTGATGTATCTACAGAGAGTACAGAAGGTAATGAAGAAAGGAATTCAATATGTGCTAGATCTATGATGAAAAGAGTATGTCTCAAGGAATACGCGGTTTTGTCTAGGAGAAGTCACGTATGCACGCGGGTAATAACGTTCCAAGTCGCGTATGGGAAAAAGCGCTCATAAAGTGCAAAACCAGGGGTAACCACCATGGTATTGACCCATTGTATTGGGTAATGATTCGTCTAAATGACCCCGTCCAGGAATACCATCGGAAGAAATGTGGTTTTGGCTCATGGTATTGAAAAAGGGTAAACCTATATAAGGAGAAGAAATTCATTGTGCAAAGGATGAGTGTGAGGGTAAGATGTCTGAGCTTGAATGAATACTTCTCTCTGAAGTATATCTAAATGGAAAGGCTTACAGTTGAATGATAGATCTGAATGCATGATGCACCAATGAAGAAAATGATGAAGAAGGGTATCTAGATCTGAAATATATTTGTATTTGCTAGATCTGTTTATGGAATGCTTAGATCTGAGATGAGGCGAACATCTGTCTGAAGTAAAGGGTAAAATCTGTGTGATGTATCTGTTCTGAAGAATTGCGATGACCTAAATGTCTGAAGAACCATACGCTAGTTTTCCACAGAGGAAGTGCGTATATACGCGGGTTTGCTGAAGAGAAAGCGTGTATGGGAAGAGAAATTAGTTCTGTAATATATACAGAAGTATACGCAGATTTGTATGGCCGAAGGCGCGTATATATGCAGGATCAGTGAAAGGAAAGCGCGTATGAAAACTAGGGTTTGTTGATTGTGAGATGTCCGATCTCGGTTCTGCCATCTTGGCCGAATATCCGTTTCGATGTGTTACCGCGATCTCTGCCTGCGATGACTGGGTTGTTCAAAGATTGATTATGTCACATAGGAGCTAGTGGTTGGTTTGAGAGCATTCTGAGCTTAATTATGTGGGTTGGATCCAGTGTGAAAATTGATGAAACGTGGTCCAAGGTGGTGCAGAGGGTTGTAGCCTTCAGTCAGGGGGTTGTAGCTCCCTTCCAGGTGAGGCTGGTAAACGAGATCAGGGGGTCGTAGCTCCCTTCCAGGAGAGGCTGGTAAACGAGAGCAGGGGGTCGTAGCTCCTTTCCAGGAGAGGCTGGTAAATGAGCGCAGGTGGGTACCGTGTCGGTAGAGGTCGCGCCAAACATGATATGTTGTAAGATGTTTTCTCTATAATAAAATATTGAAGGCTGAGACAATGGCAGCGGTGGTTTTCTCCTGACTTGGGTTTCCACCTAAAATCCTGGTGTTCATGTGTGTTGCTTATGTGTGATGACTTACTATGTTCTTACTGTACATGTTTATTGTTTATTGAACATCTAATTAATGAATGATGGAATGATATAAGTGAAGAATTAATGACTTAATTAGATCTCTGTGTATACGCGAGTTTTATGAAGGATATCCGCGTGTATACGCTAGTTGTCTTCAGCAAAGTAGCGTATGGGTTTTAGAGAGTGAAAAAGTAAAAAGATTTGATAAAGTCCTAAATACTGATTCACCCCCCCCTCTCAGTATTTTTTCCAACATATTCATCAAGGACTCATCAAAATTATTGTAGAGTACCAGTTGAAAGTCAAAGGGATGGTTTGGGAAGATTTCTTGGTTGAAAATAAGTTTGTAAAAAAAACACTAAAAACAAACTTAAATCTATACAAGAAACAAGGAATATTGTGCATTCATCTCTTTATCCTAAAACAAGGTGAAATAAATAGCAGGGGACAGTTATGTTAGAGAAAGAAACATCATTTTTTACTATTTCCAGGAGACAGAAAAAGAAGCATTCAGCAGAACCAAAAATACAAGTCATGGAAACATCTGCTATAACAGAACAGGAAAATGAAATCTTTGAGAGATTGTAACAAGAAGTGTATGAAAATCCTATAGAAAGAGATTCTTATTTTGAAAACAATGAGGGGGAAGCTATTTCAGTTTCCAAATATTCAAAGAAAGATCAAAACCTTTCCAGAGTTAGAGAGTTAACTGATAGCTTGGAGATAAGCAAAATCATGGAGAGGCACCTGAAGGAGGAAAATGAAACTTATAAAATAACTAATGAGAAATTGGTTAAGGAGAATGAGAATATAAGTGAGGAAGTGGAAAAGTTAAAAACAAAAAACAATCTTCTTTATACACAGGCATTTAGGTGGCTTCAGGAGAAAAATTCCTGGAAGGGTCAGTATGAGAAACAGAAGGTTAAGACCTCCATCTACAAGGAAGAATAGGGAAAAGACATGGATTCTCTTTTGTACATAGCACAACATGAAGTTTCAGGATCAGGGATGGGATCAACATCAGGGATCAGAAGGTCAAAGAGGAAAAAGCAAGCATGAGGACATGCGTGATCATCATTTTGGGGGAGATGTTGGCCCTCATTTTTTTATCTCTTTTTGTTTAGAAAATACACCTTATTTTGAAATATTATCCATATACTACCATAATATCCACCTTATATTGACCCAAAGATGCATATACAGGTATTTAAGTTATGTTTTCAATTATTAGATGTTTTTGTAAAAATTGAAATTTAAGTGCATTTTTGGACAACAACAGAAATTCCCGTAATAACATTATGGTTTGCATATGTGCAGGACACTTGGGCTCGAGTTGGATACATTTCGAGAAGGCTCGGGAAATAAGAATAAGAGTACACCTGTTGGCATAGTCAGACTGAGCTTTAATATGCCTGGTCAAAGGTGGTCAAACATGACCAGTCTTTATGGAGGATCCCTAGAAACTAGGTCAAACTAGTCTTTGTGGGATTTTCTAAATTATGATGGATTTGATAGATGAATTCGACTTGATATGATAGGATAAGGATAGTTATGACTACTTGAGATATTTTAGATGAGTTTGTTAGATATTTTATCTATTTAAGCCTCAAAATTTGAAGGCTTTGATATGGAACTTGTATGACTTATTATTATTATTTCTGAGACTTGGAGACATAATTGAAGATCCGTTCTATCATATTTTGATGTTGTTACATCCTGGTTGATTGATTGAAGTCTTAAGTAGTTGAATTTACCTTCAGTGTGTGAGTCAAGGGTGGAGGGCCCCCACACGGAGTTAAGTGCACTTCTTAGTTTATTTCGTAGCTGCAATTTCTGAATTAGTTTGCTTATGTTTAATTTTTTTATGCTGATTATTTTCAAGTATTGATGAATCTAATGATCATTCTTAACCTGCATAAGAAAGGACAAACAAGTGTTTAAAGTTAAACACTCTTTCTATCTAATCAATATTTTCAGTTAGAATTCATCTTTACATGCCTTTACATGCTTTGATTGCTGATGAGTCTTAATCTTGTTTCTATTCTGCATATGAAGAGACAAATCAATATTTAAAGTTAAATACTTCTTCTATTTGATTAAGAGACTAAAAACTAAGATTCATCTTTCCTGCTTTTTCTGAATTCCTGTTTTAACAATAGCATTGCTGATAAATGAATATATGATGAAGGACAATCAGGACCTCTTCAGTGAAGAGCCTATTCAATTATTACTTCATGTATCTTAATCTATTGTTTAGTTAAGTTTTTGATTTCTAATTCACATGGTAATGTTGTTAAGAGAAGGAAAAAAAAATCTCTTAAGTTATTATATTCTTCTGTTTCTAATTACACATATGAAATTAGAAATTGATTAAGTTAGATTTATATTTGTAATATGCATTTCCCTAATCATCAATAAACCATCTTCTGAATTGATCACAACTGAAACCCATATACTTTGGGGATGCTCATAAGTTCCACTAACCCGGATTGATAATAAATACTTGTGTTAGTTTACAACAGTAAATTGACCCAACAGTGTGCTTGTCGTATATGTTGTGTTGCGAGCATGTGGTACTATGTTTGTGCATGGTGTAATCGTGGTATCGTGACATGTGTATTCATTGTGTTGCACTCTGTATATGTATATTTATTGCATTGAACTGTACACCGAGTGTATGTGTATGCATTGTATGCTGGTGTAGGCATATGTATTGCTTTGTATTGTACTCCAAATATAGGTGTATTGTGTTGTGTTGTACATCGTTTATAGGTGTATTGTGTTGTGTTGTACATCAGGTGTAGGTGTATGTGTTATGTTGCGTGTCAGGTGTGGGTGTATGTATTGTGTGGTGTTGTACGCCTTGAGTGGATGTATGTGTTTTGATGTACATTGTGTGTATGTGTACGTGAGGTGCAAGGGAACTGGGTGCTTTCCAAGTGTGGCAATCGATCCAATGTGTGTACAGAAAGAACAAAGTCAAAAGTAAGGAACGATGAAGGATAAGTATCAATATTTTATTGCAGTTTTGTTATGCATATGATCTACGATTATGACTTATGATGGTTACATGTGATTTATGATTACGGTTTATGATGATTGCATGTGATTCATGATTTTGATGTAAGATGGTTGTGTTTTGAGCTAACTAGATGTGATATGTTTATACATGATGTTTTGATCAAACAACTAGTTTGATTTGTTGTGACAGGAAATGGGCAAAATTGCAATTGTGCCTTATTGAAGAGTTACCAATGAGGTATGATGTGAATTTATTTCAATTTATTTTGAATATAATGGAAATTATGTGCTTGGTACAGGAAAGAATGTAATTCTCAATTCGGTGGTTGGAACTAACTGTAAGAAATAACAACATTAACAAAATGAATTGGAACATGCAGCAGTACGTTGGTAAAGCACTTCAGGAGCAAGGCCATTTTGGGACAGTGGTACCTAATAGTGTTCATTGATTTCCATGAACATGCTATGGCCGATATGATGGTTTTGAGGTAGGGGTATGCCTTGTTTTTTGTATCTTCCGATGCAAGGAAGCCTTGCCAAGGTATGGAATGCCCGTGATAGGGGATTCCATGGAACTTGGAAGGTGAGTGACTACACAGAAGGGATTACCAAATTTCCCCAAGGATTGTGTAGTAGAGAAGGGAAGGTCGAAGATGGATTCGTTTTGGTCATTAACATTGCTAGATGGAATTAGATGCACATTGGGAGTGTGCCCTGGAAAAATGAGCCGGTAACTGTTCACTGAGGGTACAATAGCACAGGATTGTAGGGTTGGACATTGGATGGAGACTTTGATTTGGTAGTGTATTTTGGACTTCTTAGGAAGGAAGTGAATCCTGGTATTACTTTGAGGGTGGAGTTGTGAGCCTATGGATTCCCTTGGTGTGGATGCAGGCATTGTATCCTTTTATTTGTTGTTTGAGAAAATGTGTATATGTGTATACTATTATAAATTCTGCAATGAGCTACGTTATAAAGCTCTAATACAAGGTATTGTTGCCATGATGGTTTTTTCTTTTGAGCAGGTTATTCATTGTAAATAATGCAACGAGATGTGTTATAAATCCTCATGGGCAGTATGTTTTATTTTCAACGGTTTTGCTGAGGTATATGTGTGGTTGAACATTGAGGACGATGTCCACCAAGGGGGATGGTTATGTAACAACCTTGGTGAAAATTTTGTGTAATAAAAGTTAAAAATAATAACCACAGTTGATGGGGAACTTATTCCAAGCTGAATATTTGGAAAAACATCCTAGAGGGTGTTCATTTGGTTATTATGGCTAAAGGAAATTGGTAAATGCATTTGGAAAGGAAAAGTGGCATTTATTAGAATTTATTTTTGAAAATAATGGAAAATAGGAGAAAAGGAAGGTGAAAGGTCACAGGTGGCATGTGAGGAGAAAAATGAAGGAAAATAATGGAAAATGAAGAAAATAGAGGCCTCATTGATAAAAAGGCTTATGAGGATTAGTTGGCAAGATTTTTCTCACATTTTTGGAGCTCTCTCATTATTATTTCTCTCTCTCTCACTCTTGGACACTTAGAGTTTTCTTAGAGAACTTTAGAATTGGACCAATAAAGGTAAGAAAGCAAGCATAAGGAGGAAGCAACCAAGGAGGAGCGGGAATCAAGCAACTACAGCAATATTCTTGGCATGTATCGATTTTCAAGTGTATTTTCCTTGCTAGATTTGGCATGCATGGTATTGCATGTGGTTCTTTTCTTTCTTGGCATGGGTTTCCCAGGTATAACAATGTTTTCAGCTTAGCCTTTCCATTTCCGGATAAGCATGGTGTTGTGGAGTTCTAATGTCTTAGTTTAACTGGATTACTAGATGGATTCGAAGCTGAGTGAGGTGGATCTTCGAATATTATTATTATTTGACATAGAACCAATTTATGTGTTTCCTTGGTTTAGGGCCTAGTGATCCAGGTTTGGATTGCAGTAAAGACTGAGAGGTGTTGCCTCAGTTTAGGGCCTAGTGTTTCGGGATTGGATTTCGGTAAATCCTAAGAGGTGATTGCCCTTGATTAGACCTAGGAATCCTTTTCGGTGAATGGTGGGATATACGGTAAAGCCTAGAGGGTGGTGTCTCGGTTTAGGGCCTAGTGACCCTTGATTCAGACTGTGGGTTGCGGTAAATCCTAAGAGGCAGGAAAATTCCTCACGGTGTAGGTGGAGAGAATCTAGTGATATCCATGCTTGTGTTGGCCTAGTGATCGGGTGTAGATCACGGTAAAGTCGATTATGACATGTTTATTGTGTTGTCCTAGTGATCTGGGATGGATCACAGTAAAACCTGATATCTATTGATGAGGGTGAGGTGGTTTATCCTTGGGATGCCCTGGTTGGTTATTTATGTTTGAGGGCGACATTCATGTTTGGAATATGGGACGGGGGTGATTGGTCGAAGAGATATTTGTCCCCAGCAATTTATGGTCAAGTGGAATGTGGAAGTCCCATCTCCAGTTGGTTTTTACACTCATTAATCAGAAGCTCATTCCTTTGGCATTTGATGTATAATTGTACTGTTTATTATGTGGATTCTATTGCTATTGTATCCATGGTATTTCTATTTATATTATGTTGGTTATACAAATGTATTTTATTAGTGATGATGTATGGCTCTATCCATGTTTTTACTTGTAAATAAATGCACAATGTATCTCTGGTCAAATAGATTGTACTGCAACTTATGATGTAAGGGAGAAATGCTTCTTAGCAATTCTCAGATAAGTATGAGACCCCTATGCTTAAATATTTTGTTTACACCTGTAGATGCAATGTTTGTGACATGTTTGGCGAAATGAATGTCATGGCTAGGAGGGGTAAAAATGAGTTCCTGATGATGTAATTACTTCGACCTTTGTTTTATTGTTACTTATCATCTCCTAAAGTTTCGTGAAGTTTTGGGTAGTGACTTGGGCTCTGGGTTGAAAAGGTGGCACAAATCCTGGATTTTCAAGTATAGAACTGACCATTTGGGGCCCTGGCCGTTACCTTGCCTTGGCATGCCTGTGGCTATAGGTTCCTAGCCACTACCTTGCCTTGGAATGCTTGCGGCTATGGTCCAAAAGGGTCAAAGAGTTAGTCCCCCTCAGGGAACCAGGGTTTGGGAGGTTGGGTTACCTCTTGGGGACGTTGTTGATGTCGTGTAAGGTGTGTTTGTCTTGTTTCCGTTGGTTCCACTTCCTTAAGGTCATCTAGAAGGTTGAATCACATATTATTAGCCTCTCGTCACATGTTTACCTCAGTTGGCTGGTTACTTGGGTAGATGTGGCAAAAGGGTGTTACACATCTTAGCTTCCATACAATCTATCTTAGCTTTCATTTCATTTTTGGTTACACTTTGTGAGAGCGAAATTTGTTGCACTTGGTCTCGTAATTTTGATATATCATGTTGCAATTCTTCCTCTTCACGTTTCATAGTAGATATTTCTGAGGGCTTAATGGGTGTGAAATTATTTTTGGGAAGAATTTTAGAACCTAATACTTATATATGTGCTTCAATATGCCCTTAGAATCACTTCAAAATGATTTTTCAAAAAAAAATTATGCAATTTATAAAAAAAAATACACACCTTTTTCTTGCTTTTGAGGAGATCGATACTGAACCTGATGTATATATGTGATTCCAGATCCCAAATATTTGAACTTCGATCTTGTAGTATCTCTCCGAGTCTTCTTTCCAATGCCATAGGTCAGACCTAATTTGGATTCTTCAAGGTAAATTGATGCCCAATCTCCCACGATGACATGATTATAGATTGGTTCAATAGAGAAAACTTGTACAAAGTGACACATGTCACTATTTCAACCTTCAACCTTGAAATTGGTACACAAAAAAATACAGTCCAGGCACTTTCAACAAATTTTTAGAGAATTCAAATCTGATGCTTGAAACGAAAGTTATGACTATTTTCCCTAGGTCACCTGTTTGAGACTGAATTTTTGAGCCAACAAACCCTAAATTCCCCAGATCATATCTCCAAAAATATAGCGAACCGATATTTGAAATTTTTACACGACATTCACCAAGTTTGCGTCTCCACATGGTAAATATTTCAGAATTTGAAGACTCGTAGAAAAAAAAGTTATAGCGAAAATTCCAAGATGTCTTGTTTGAAGAAGCAAAACCTAGAATCCAAATCTTTGATACTAAATGTTATGCAACCAACTCACAAAATAGAAAAAAGATAGAGCAATAACTTAGAAATCAAACTCTTCGAGGGGGAAACCTCCCTTACATTACATAATTGAACAATTATTGGATGATTCAAATGAGAAAACCTCCTTTCTATATATAGGAGTCTAAGGGGTCACAATATAATCAGAGCAGACATAACAATAATAATGTAAGGGCACAACAATAACAATAGTGGGCTTCTATGGGGCACAATAATAACACTATGGCGACTACATGGGTACAACTATAACAATAAGGGGGATACACTAACAATAACAATAAGGGGATGCACTAGTCTTATAGGGACCTAACATATATAGTGATGATTTTCTTGATTGCCTCATGAAATTCTTAATGAACTCTGTCACTAAAGCTAATATTATTGAACAAAGTGATTAAAGGTTGATTAAACATTGATTTATCCATGAAAGGTAAACTAGGATTGTTTCTTTTGAATTCACTCTTCTTTTAGGGTTTCAATTGCAAGCATTGTTACTGCATAAGGTTAGTTTCCTTTTTAATGAAACTTCTACATTTTTCAATTATATTAGTGTTTACATTCCTTCAAGTAGCATAGAATATACATTATGCAAGTATACTAATGCTTCCATTTATGCAACTAGTTTAGGATTTAATTTCATAATATTCACTTCATTGCATCATATCAATGAAAGAAGGACACATTGCATGTAGCACATATAGTTCTGAAACCTCTTAATTTGGTACAAACCCGGGTTGATAATTTAAGTTGGTAGCCTTGGGAGTTGTAACATTCTTTTTGTAATACCATGGCTCATCAGTTGACACTTACCAACAAAATTTTTGACTTTCCTTTGTGAACATTGATGGCGAATTATTTTCTATTCTTGAAGAGGTGTTACGGGTTGGCTATCCACATGAAGATTGCATCTCACATGTACTTATAGGGTTTTCCAAACACCACTCCACATACGTTTAGGGAAACTAAATCTAGTTATACTTCATCAATAAAATCATCACTAATAACAAATTTGATTTTGCATTGTTTTGTTACCTTTATTGATGCATCTTTATTTACCCATCCCAATGGATATGGGCTTAGATGATCATGAACTTCTAATACAAGGTTGTTAACCAAATTTGTTGCAATGATACTTTCCTTTGATCCTTAGTCGAACAAAGCATCAACATTGGTATTGTTAATCTATATCTTTAAAATCAAACAGTCTAGTCTTTTTGTTCTCTTCGTGTTGTTGAAGGCTACTCAGATTCACCTCCTTTCGCACTAATGTAAATACAATCTTCTCATCCACATCCAAGGTGGTTTAAATCTACTTGATTGAATGAGTGGTTACAATATCTTTTTTATTATTATCTTTCTTGTTGTTCTTTTGGTTAAGTTTTGGATGCAACTTATAACACTTCTCCTCTATATGACCATCAATGTTATATTGGTTGTAGTTGTTAGTAGGATATTTGCACTAGTGTGTTGTGGTTGTCATATTTTTATCTTCCCCCCTTTGCACTTCTCCCCCCAAGAAGCGTCCTAATGCTCCTTCTACTTCGACCCACATAATTTCCCTTTCCTTTGGCCTATGTTCTCTAAGTATTGTGCCTTTACACAAGCCTTGTCCATCGATCTGGTCTTGAATAGCATCACTTGCTTCTGAAAATGGACTTTTAGACCCCATATATACTTGAGGAGTACATTTGGGTTATTTTTCAAGATACCCAACATTATGGCCATATTTTTAAACTTTGTGGTGTACTCCTATATACTCTACCCAACTTTTGGCTGAAATAATGCCACTAGATCCATTGGTCCTCTACATAACCTATAGGGTAAAATTGTGAGTTTATGAGGGTTTTGAAATCCTCCCATTGAGTCAGTATAGGATCTCCCTCCAACCTCAAGGTCTCAGTGTGGCTTTTCCACCAGGTCAAGGCATGACCCTCTAATATCAATTGAGAAAACACAATTTTCTATTTTTCCTATATATGATGGACACTAAAATAAACTTATAATTGCTATAAATAGTGATTTAGCTTCATAACATCAATCTCACCTTGATACAAATTGATGTCAACTTTTGCTTCCATTTTGAACAGGGACTATGAATGGTTCACGACACTCGAACAGGGTTGATCTTTTTCATGTTCTTTCTTCGAATCCTTATTTCTTTCTTATTGATCACATAATATGCCCTTTGATCGAACATGCATTAGAACCCCCATATTCTTTGAATATCCCCAACTTATTGGTCAGGCCCACACGAGGAGGCTCATATTACAATTTATATCTACCACTTGTGCTTCCAACTACGAACACCTCTCCTCTGCAAGATCAAGAGGGTTATTCATAGATTTGTTAACCATAGCTGAGGTTTTGTGACTTTCAATTTAACATATTTGGATAACCTTCAGATCCCCACAATATACCCAAATAAATCTACTATGATACCAATGTGATCTATAAACTATTGTGGATATTCCACTAGACAATTTGTCACAACAGATCCACTAAAATATATTAGAAAATTTGAAATGTACACTATGAAGGTTTAATTCTCCTTAAATTTATTGATTTGTTAATTATTGTTTGTTGTGTATACATGAAAATTATAAATAATATAAAAATAGAGAACAATGAAATAAAACTCACAAACCCCAATTGACACAAGGTATATCTCAGGAAACCCTTTCAAGGGAAAACCTATTTGGAAGGTAAGGCTTATCTACTGACTTTCTCTGAATAGAAAATGGTTGTAAGTAAAAATAAGGATAACCTATGGCCCATGGGATAATACAATTCACAAATCCTCTCCATGTTCTCTCCCCCTATCCCTCTCGACTACTCTGTGTTAGTTTGTGTAGCTTGAACTTGTGTTCTAGTCTCAAGTGGTGTCTATGAGGCTAGGAACACAAATGGATTATGAAAGCCTAGTTTATTTTATAAAGGGAAGATGTCTTAATTATATTTATTAACCAATTTTAATTATTTTCCTAAGTGTAACTTAGGGAAATGGGTTCATTAACCAGTATTAATTGAGAAATTAGATTTCTCTCTAGTGCCTTTTAAAAAAGTAACTTGGAGTCAATATGATCTTAGCCATCGATCATAATTAGACCTTGGCTACTGATTTCACAATGAGAGATTATAAGAAGAAGTTGATGGGGCTCTTGGAGACATAATTTGAGTGAGAAATGTCACATTTTTAATGTGGGAAGACACAAGTAGAGGGTTCAATAATGACTAAGATCGATTTGGGAGAGATAATTTCTTCACAGTGATTTCTAGCATCTTAGTGATAAAGGGAGATCAAATTGTTCTATAGAGTTTTAATTTATCCAACTATTGTGAATTGAAAGTGAGAGGCTGATTTTCTAGTTGAGGTCGAGTTTTCAGAGGAAAGAGCAAATTTTCCAGGAGGTCGATTTATAGGATAAAAGAACAAGTTTTCCAAAGAGATCTATTTTCTAGTGGAGCCCGAATTATTTTTCCAAGAAGTGTGATATTCCAGTGGAGGTTGGGTTATTCTCTAAGCTTTGCAAGTTTACGACAAATAGTTTATGTATTATTTCAATTAAAAATTTATTGAAGAGTAATAAAACCTCATCTACAAAATTGGTTTTCCCCACCTTGGGGTTTTTCTAGGCACAATTTTTTAAATATCTCGATGTTTATTTTATGTGTGATGTTTTCTCAATTCTTGTGGTTTATTTAATTGGTGAAATTTGTAGTTGTTATTTTATTCAGTATTTGTAGTAAATTATTTTGTTGTGACGAAAAATCTAAAATATAGGAGAATAATAACCAAATTAAATACAATATAATTTTCACACTTTTCTTATCTATGGAACAAAATGCACTCAGAAAGAATGGAACCCCTTTACCTCCTATTGGCTCGGTTTTAACATATCCTGATAGCCTACTAGTGGTTGGGTTTGACTCCTTCAACTCTTAACTAGAGTTACAATATTGAATCTTCTAGAGTCTTCATCATCATGATAATGTGGCTAGCCCATTTTCCCATGAATAATGGGGGCTGACATGGAATCCTCTCAAATCATTGTCATCAAACCAAGAAAGTCAAATTTTGAGTGGTATCAAATTTGCATACAAAATCTAATTGAGGTGATTCTTGCACCAATGAATAAGTATTTCTGTGTAGAATAATAAAAATGGTGATACACTTATGAAACAAAGTTTTAACTCCCAAAAAGTGTTGTTTGATGCCTAAAACTTCTCATGAAAGGTCTCAAACACTAATTTTCCAAACCGGGTCCTGTTAGTAAAAATGTCATGTGCGCTAATTCCTCGAATTCTTCCACTCTAAAAGCATTGAGATAGATGAAAAACAACATAATGATCCGATCTTGATCAAGAGCATAAGCTACATGAAGTAACGAACTAAATTTTTCTTGGGGGACAATTTTTATGTTTGCGGAGGATGTGACAGGGTTACTCCGTACTCGAGTTGGACATCGAAGTAGAGGGAGTATTGAAGAAGACAACATGCCCATGCATTGTGTGACATGTTTGTGGTAACAAAGCCACATTTTGAGCATAGTTATGTGTTGATTGGCACTATGGGTGGACTGATGCAACTTGTGACTCAACCAAAGGTGAATACGACCCAATGGGCAAGAAGAAATAATGGAGGACACTATTTTGGGATTCAACCAAGTACCAAACCAAGTTTGGAGATAATTTTAATGTGGAAAAGTAGAATCAATAATGGTAGAGTTCATGAGAGCAACCCTAAGGGTTGTAAAAATGATTTGTAGGGTGGACCAAATGTTGTATGTTGTATTTTGGTTAGAATGATATTACATGTGTATGTGTTCTTGCTTGGTTTATATTGCATAGAATATTAGTGATATGAATCGTAAGAATTGTTTAATATGATGGTAAATCATATTATGACTTGGGTTTTGGATTAAGTAAAAAGTTTTCACTACGTTTGTGTGACTTAGTCAAAACACTAGCCAAGTGAGGCATATTTTTGGTGGAGTAAAACTGAGAAGGTAATGCCCTTGGTGAGAAATACGTTTGTGTTGCATGCCTAGAAAATGTCTAGTGTGTATTCTTAGAAGAGTTATGATCTGGAGTGGTGACCTGGGGGATATGAGAAGTAATTTTTAAAAATTACATGTTTGGTGTTATCTATTACTGCTTCATATTCGGTGAAGCCTGGAAGCATTATGAGAATTTTTCTGTTATTTTAAATTGAAAATTATTTAATGAGAAGTGGGCCCACAATACATGTAGATGTTGATATATGCATGACACCTCTCTACCTCTACTCAGAATGTGATTTAGAATCTCTCCCTAGACATGCATTCCCTTGTGCCATTCGATTCATAGTTTCCATTGCACTTTGATTATGGTTCCAGTTTGGTTGGACATAAACTATTAGTAGTTGAATAGATGCAACCTTGCCTATGCTATGTAAAACTGTGCGAGAGACAAACAAGTGTAGGTCACCATGGGATGAAATCCTAGAAAAATAGCCCATGATAGAGTGAGTGTTTTCATGCAAAAGTATAACATCATTATAAATATTTATTTGTTGAAAGGATTCACTCTAGCCATGCACAACAAGTGGATGTCTTCCTTGTCTAAGTGGATTGTGGTTTGAAAAAACTGGTGCATAGTTTGTTTCCCAAATCAAGACAAAGTAAAAGGTGGTAGGAGTAGCAGTTATAGGTCTAGATTGAGACTCTAAATAACCAAAAGTGACTATTAAGCTTTCCCAAGTCTTATTTGTCACAGATTGATACATTTGGAAACTTATCTCAAAGCTCAACAAGGAGTGACTAGATGGCTTGTTATATTACAATTAGTCTAATGAAGTGAATCACACATACAATAAGAAGGAAAGTAATATGCCTTATACCCTTGCTCTATTTTCTAAGTTTCGACTATGTCTTCTTCTTAGTTTTAAAATAATTTAACTGAGTAGTGTCTACGTAGAAGATACATATTTTACCTTGTACATGTTAATCAAGGTTTACCATTTATTTATTCTTCAAGCTCCCACAAAAGATGAAAGATGAGGTGAAAGACCATTCATGATAATTCTAATAGATGCTCAAAGTACTATAATCTTTGTTATGATAACTAAAGGGGTTATATTCCATGTTTTCAAGACAAATTTCGAAAGTCTTAAGGTCTCGTTCCACTCTCTCACCTTTTTTTTTTTAGTTTTCTCACTACAAGGAAAAGACCCTCTAGTGGATGTTTTTGAGGAACCACAAAGAAAAATACCCCATACATCCGTTTCTAGCGGAGGTTACTAGAGGAGGTTGGCGGGCGGAGGGTTTTGCGAATGTTTTCCTATCGGTGCTCTTATCGTTAAAACTTGCCCCGGTGCTCTCAAAAAATGAAAGCACCGGTGTGGACAAAATCATTGGCACACCAGACACCGTGCACTCCATACACACCCACCTGGTGAGTCATAATATAATAGAGCACCGGTGCCTCACAACTCGTCCACGCCAGTGCATTATAAAACACAATGCCAACATCGAAACCACCCGGTGTGGTAGACCTAAACCGCACCGGTGCATCATAAAAAATGCGCCAAAACACAAACCGACTGTTGCGTTTGTAGCAAACAATACCGATGCGCCTATAAACAACGTGCACCGGTAAAGGGTTAAATGAAAATAAATATTTACGACAAAAATCCCAGATTTTTCAGTTTTCCATTGCTCCTGAGCTATCAATTACCAGTGCGCATGATACCATAGAACGCACCGGTGCGCACCGAACATTGCCACACCAGACAACGTGCATGAAGTACACACCGACGAGGCGTCAATACTCTTCTGTGCGGGTGCATCATAAAACAATGCGCAAAAATAGAAACGAGCCAGTGCGTTCTTCTCTAAGAGCACCGGTGCACCAGAAACCGCATGCACTAGAATAGCATTATAAAAAAAAAAAAAAATTAAGGCCAAAAAACTGGTGCTTTGCGACTATTATGCACCGGTGCTTTACCATTACACCGCCCCGGTGCATCATCAAATTTTTGCGCCGAAACTGAAACATCCCTATGCGCGGTTAGGGAAACACCCCGACGCGTTATAAACAACACGCCAAAATTGATAACGCCTGGTGCGGTTTTATTGAACTGCACCGGTGCACTTATAGAACCCTGCGCACTGAAACATGGTTAATTAAAAAAAAAATTACGGCCAAAAAACTTAATTATTCACTTTCCTTAGTGCTCCAGAACTCTCAAGCGCCGGTGTTATTTCCTTATTTCTGAGCCGCCCTGACATTGGTGCTCTCATTGCACCCATTGCACGCACTGCTGCTCTACATTGGCCATGAATCTCCAGCTTGCATTTTGAAAAAAAGTGGGAAAATTTATTTTCCAAATTTTACAGCCAATATGACTCCTCAACAGCGAAATGTACAGGTATTTTTCTAGTTTTTCTATAATTAAGCCTTTTAGTGGATTAGAAATTGAAATAAACTTAAAAATAACCATTAAAAAAGTTTTTTTTTTTTTTTGGTCGCGCGGTGCGCTCGAGCTATTCGGCTCGCACCGAATAGCGGTGCTACCTGTAAAATTTACAGGCAGCACCACTACCGGTGCTAATGGTAATCACACCGTTTCCGGGGCGGTGCCGGAAGGCGCCCCGAATAATTTTAAACTAAAAAGAAAAAAGAAAAAAGGCGGTGCACTCATTTATACAGGCGCACCGTTGCCCCCGGCAATCACAGTGCGGTGCATTGACTTTATTTTCTGCCCCGGTTTATGTCAGCACACCGCATTTTGCATTCTGAGAGGGTCAACGATGCAGCCGGGTAAACGACCGCATCGTGAACTATTTCATTGGCATGAAGTCGGTGCACTGACACGACTATACGCGCCGGGGTGTATGTTTCAGTCAGCGCATCGCTATTCTGAATTATATGCAGTCCACGATACTTGAAAAATAGACATCTGCACTGAATCCGGTGTGGTCTGTTTCATTAGGGGCCCCAAGGACGGTGCGCTAAAATATTAGGACGCACCGGCACTGGTGCGTGATTGTTTTTATGGAGCACTGACTTGTATGTTTGTTTTTTGTTCAAAAAAAATATTTATGTATATTTATAAATACATTTTTGTTTTTGTCAAACCAAGAGGTAACTCCTCAAAACTAGAATGTATATTAGCTGAAGAATGTACATGCTCTTATAGATGGGAGGTGAGGCTATTGGGATTCATCTCCCAATGACTCTTGGCCTTCCTTATTTTCTAATAATAAAATATACAAAAATACATATGCACACCCGTCCATAGGATTAGGTGTCAACATTCCCCCCTTTAATCCGAAGGGATGTTGGTGAGTCCAAGCATCGATCTGAACTTTTCAAACTTTTCTCTTCCAAGTGCTTTGGTGAAGATGTCAGCAGTTTGCTCATTTGTGGAACAATGATGTAGATGGATGGTTTTGGCATGAACATGATGTCGAATGAGATGGTACTTTGTATTGATGTGCTTTGTTCGATCATGGAACTTTGGGTTCTTGGCCAACTTTATTGCAGAAGTGTTGTCGATCATGAGTGGAGTGGAATACATATGTTTCATCTGCAAATCTTCCAGGATTTTCCGGAGCCACACAATTTCCTTTGTTGCTTCAGCTGCTGCCACATATTCTGCCTCGGTCGTGGAATCTGCTGGAACTGACTGTTTGCGTGATCTCCATGAGACGGCTCCTGATCCAAGACTCATGGTGTAACCTGTAGTAGACACCCCTGTTTCTTTGTCGCCATCAAAGTCTGAATCAGAGTATCCGATCAAGCTGAAGTCGCCTACCTGTGTATATTTGAGTCCAAAGTCTTGAGTCCCCTTCAAGTACCTTAGCACTCTTTTTACAGCAGACCAATGTCCTTCACAAGGTTTTTGCATGAACCTTGAGAGGATTCCAACAGCAAATGAAATGTCAGGTCTGGTGGTGGTCAGATAGATAAGACTTCCTACAAGTTGTCTATACTTAGTTGCATCCTCAAATTCCTTCCCTTCAATAGATGTAAGCTTCAAGTTTTGTTCCATTGGAGTACTTAAGGGTTTACAGTCATCCATGCCAAATTTGTTCAAGAGATCTCCAATGTACTTCTTTTGAGAAAGAAATATGAATTTAGGATGTTGAATTACTTCAATACCCAAATAGTAATGAACATGACCCAAGTCAGTCATTTCAAAACCTTTCTTCAACTCTTTCTTCATGGATGCAATATAGCTCTCATTGTTTCCTGTTATCAAAAGATCATCTACATATACCATAAGATATACAACTGTTTTTCCAACTTTCTTAACAAACAAAGTTGCATCATCAAGATCAAAATGTTTGAAATCAAGTTTCAGAAGATGCTCGGTCAACTTCTCATACCAGGCTCGTGGTGCTTGCTTGAGGCCATACAAGGATTTTACAAGTTTGCAAACTTTGTGTTCTTGACCCTTTATCACAAATCCTTCTGGCTGGGACATATAAACTTTCTCCTTTAGATCTCCATTCAAGAAAGTTGTTTTTACATCCATCTGATGGACTTTCCATCCACTCTGAGCTGCTAAGGCAAAGAGAGTCCGGATGGTGGTCCATTTTGCTGTGGGAGCAAAAGTTTCATCATAATCGATTCCTTCTTTCTGTGCGAATCCTTTTGCCACAAGCCTGGCCTTGTGCTTGTCAAGTGAGCCGTCTGCTTTGTACTTGTTCTTGTAGACCCACTTACAGCCAATTAGTTTCGTTCCCAAAGGCGGATCAACCAGCTTCCAAGTGCCATTCTTTATCAAGGCATCATACTCCTTCTACATCGCTTCTTTCCATTCATCATGAGAAGCGGCTTCTTTGAAGGAAGTTGGTTCATAATCTGTAGACAAACTCAATTCACAGTTATAAGCAATATCCATATCAACAAGAGAATCAGAATTATCTACATCACCTTCGATTTGTTGAGTGGAACTTCTTGTTCCTGTTTTTCCAACCTCATCAGGATGAACATTTTCCAGTGTCTTTGTCAGCCATTTGGGAGGACCTTTCTGAGATGGCCCCGACTGGTCATTTGACTGAGTTGGGATTGATTCAAGATTCAATCTCCCAATTCTGTCAATCACATCATCCAATGTGTCATCCGTGGTTGTTTCTTCATGCGGGGGAGAGAGTGCTTTAGGATATGATTCCACAGTTTGATTCAATATCGGAATCCCCCCTTCAAGGTGTGGAATCACATTATCAAACTCTTGGAAAGACTTTGCATGTGTGAATCTGTCCAGGCGATCAAGTTGCCTCTCAACAACCTTGTCACTCTTGGAAGATTCAAGAAATATGACATCTCTTGCTATCACAAACTTCTTATTTGCTTCATCATAGAGACGATATCCTTTGGAGGTATTGGAGTGCCCCAAGAAGATACATTTTCTGCTTCTAGCACCAAGTTTGTTCCTTTGACCCTTGGGTATCAAGGCATAACAGGTGGACCCAAAGACCCTGAAATGCTTTACCGAAGGAATGTGGCCATGCCACATTTCAAAAAGAGTTTTGTTTCTAATTGAACTTGAAGGACACCTATTCTTTATGTAAACAGCACATAGAACTGCATCAGCCCAAAACATCAATTTTACATTCTTGAAAAATAGCATGGAGCGGACCATATTTAAGATGGTTCTGTTCATTCTTTCAGCTACACCATTCTGTTGTGGATTATATGGCACTGTTGTTTGATGTTTGATTCCATGTTGACGAAGATAATTTTAAAATTCATTTGAGGTATATACTTTTCCATTATTAGTACGTAGAGAGCCAATATGTGTTTGTGCATCATTTTCAATCCATGCATGAAAATTCTTGAAAGTTTGAAAAGCATCAGACTTATTCTTCAGTAAGTAAATCCAACACATTCTGGTGTAGTCATCAATAAATGTCATCATGTATTTTTTTCCATTTGCAGAAGCAATAGGCATAGGGCCACATAAATCTGAATGAAAAAGTTCAAGTTTCCTATGTGCTCTTGAGTGTGAATCATGAAATGGCTGTTTGCTATGCTTTCCTAGAATACAAGCATCACATTCCTTAGGTTTTCTAGGAATTGTAGGCAATCCATCAACACCATTTTTCTTCAACAAACGAAGGTTGTCATAATTTAAGTGTCCAAATCTAGCATGCCATAAAAGACTTGATGGAAATGTACCTTCATCATGATGTGAACTGAATGCAAAGTTTTGAGCATGAGCAGATGAACCTTTCAACTTCAAGAGTCTCCCTTCTTCTATTCCCTCCATGACAAGTGAGTGATCTGATGCTGATCTGACCTCTGCCTTGCCATCAAACAAGTGAACTGAGTGTCCTTGCTGCCGGATTTCGATCAGGGACAGCAAGTTTCTCTTCAACTCCGGGAAGTATAGAACCTCATGTAGGATATGATCAGGAAGACCAGGCAGTTTAAGCCTGACTGTGCCAAGCCCTGATGGCTTGAGTTTGGATTTATCTGCGAAATATACTGCTCCATCAACTTTGTCGGTGAATTCTTCAAAAAAATATTTTCTAAATGTCATGTGACATGTTGCTCCTGAATCTAGCAACCAATCATCTCTCCATGAAGTAAATGAAACATCAAATAGGTTTTCAGTTACTCCATTGTTACAATGTGCTAGAACAGAATGAGCTGATTCAGTTGGTTTACCTTTGTCTTTGTCATCAGTTTTACCTCTGTCTTGATTTGTTTGCTGCTGAGCTTTAGATTGTCTGCCCCCCTTTTCTCTGAAGTTTCTTCTTCGTCTTCTGCCTTCTCTTCCTCTGGATGGACCTGAAGCGTGTCTCTTTTCTCTCTGTGCCAAGTAGGCAGCCTCTTTAGAAGATGAAGGGATTGTCATCTTCTTTTGAAGGAGAAGAGAAAAACCAAAACTTTGCTGGAAAAAAAAATCTGAAGAGGAAAAATTTCTGCTATACAAACTTTCAATTCTTGAAATCTGCTCAATTAGAGGGGACAAAAAAAAAACTTGTTGGAAAAAATATTCTGAGTTTTTAAAAAAACTCTTTCTGGAAACTAAATCTGCTCAAAAACTCTTGCTGAAGACTGAATTTTAAAAAATACTCTTTGCTATAAACTGAATTCTGCACAAAAAAAATGTATTTTTTTTTTTTGTTTGGGGAAAAAATTGTATGTGAAAAGGTGGAATGGTATGAATGGGAGGTATTGAAAAGGGCGTAATGGGAATAATTTTGGGGACAAAATGAATATATAATGTAATATGGAGCGTAGTATTACACAGAGTGACAACGCACTGTATTTCACCGCCATATTTAAACGCTGTTCTATTCCAATACCACTGCTGCGTAATACCATTGCCGCGTTAATACAACTGTGTAATACCACTGCCGCGTTAATACAACTGTGCAGTGGTGTTTTGACACCACGAGCATCGTGCGTAACCCATTGTTTTAATATTTTTTTTATATTTAATATGGAAATGATTTAGAGAGAACAGGAGCAACAACAGCAACAACAAGCAGAACAATATGACTTGATTGGCCAATGGGAGGTGAGAGAGAGGGAGAGAGATGGATGCCCTCGCCCTATTACTACAGATACCCAGGAGATCCTTATGTAGGTAGGCCTCCTCAAGTTCTATGAGGAGGCTATTTCCGGCCTAAAGGCCCATAGTGTGATTTTGAGACATCTTATCGGCAGGTGGAATGCCCACCGACAAGATTTTCAAGTTGGTCCTAACCAGTGGTACACACGCACTAAGGAGGAAATTTATTTTATTACAGGACCGTCGAGGAGAGGGGTGGATTTTCCCTCATTCCCAGACGTGCCAGCTGGTTGTGTAGCAAGGAGTCAATTAGTTTACTCCCAGAGATACATTGGAGCACATGTACTGTCTCCTTCAGAGTTTGAGGTACCTGGATGTCAGTTACGTATAGGTGCTTTTGGTAGACAGGACGTGCAGTGCCTCTCTATTATCGGTTTGATCATTTCGCACAACACCAGTGACAGGCAACACATTATTTTCTCGCTTTTATATTACATTGATTCTTTAGTACATCAACCACGACTTGTCAGGTGGTCTGCCATTTTTTTGTGACACTTTTGTACGGCCTTAGATAGATTTCATGCTCATGCTCAAGGGAGGCTCAACTTCCCTTTTGCTTCAGAGCTATTTTTATTTTTATTTTTTGAGAGGTTTCCAGAGATGAGACCTAGTTTTGTTCGATAGCCTCATAGGCCGATGTTTGAGGCTCAGATGCGCATGTGGGGGCAGATTATGCCCAAGAGGGGAGACACTATGTTTCCAACGAGGATATCAAATGATTTGCTGGACTTACTAGCCATTATTGGTGGGCTTCATCCCTTCATTATGGTCCCATGTCCTTATGCTGGACTAGATTGGCGAGGGTGTCCCAACATCCTCTTCACTCCTGATGAGCCTCCAGATGATAGAGGTACTATTACTGTTTTATTTATATTTATATTAACACGTTCTTTAACTTGTTTTTATTAAATTGTGTATTGAAATTGTCTAATTATTGTTGTGTACTTGTATATATTTTGCAGATATTGGCTCTTTTGATAGCGATGAGATGCCGGATCCACCACATGATCCAGGTGTCGATCCTGATGATTACGATCAGGAGATGGTTGATGCGCCGAAGGATGAGGCCGGTGGTGTAGTAGAGAGACGTGTTGATCCTGCGCCTCATGGTGCACTGGTACTGCCTTTTGCTAGGCGTGGTCGACTTGAGACCAGATACCGGATGGAGTTGGGTGGCAACTCTGTGGATTGATTTCAGATGCGGGCATCAGGCCCGCTCATTACAGACAGATACAGGGCGATGATAGACTGTTACGGATGTGGAGAGGCATGTCGCGTGACATGTACAGCCTGATGCGGCATGTCGTAGGAGCTACGACAACTGTTACGTGATTGAGGAGGATTTTCCGTAGCTATAGGTGTAGTTAAGCTACGACATGTGATGGACAGTCTGCCAACAACGACTCAGATGCATCTCGTGATCGTTCACCTCGTGGCACGCCTGATGATCATCAGCATGAGGCTCCACTGGCAGCATCTGACACTAGTCATCATGGAGATGACGCTGTACCATCGGCCACGTCCAGTCAGCAGCCTGCAACATCCATCATGAGTACTAGTCACGATAATCATGAGCAGGCTGGACCATCGACCGCCGAGGCTGCAATACTATTGACTGAGCAGGCCTCCACTACTACTGCACCTCATATTGATTATGTTGTACTACCACTAGCGGATGCATCCATCAGTACTAGTGATCATCATGATCATGAGCAGGCTAGTCGACCATCGACTGTTGAGGTTGCACCCAGCTTTACTGAGCAGGCCGCATCCACTTGTACTAGTGTTATTGATGTTGTTATACTACCACCAGCGCATTATCCATGACATTTATATTACAATTGTATATTTTTAACATTATTCAGTTATATATATATATATATATATATATATATATATATATATATATATATATATATATATATATATATAGTGCATAGTATTTTATGTTCATGTTGCAGTTGTACTTAATTTTCATGTTGATGATCATCATGATGTGGTGCATATTGTTAGTCATGTTAGATATGCTCATTTAATGTTTAGCTTGCAGATAGATGTGTATATGTGATAGGCGCATGAGTTATTTGACATTATATTGAGATGTATATTTGATGTTTGTGTTGTGATGATGTTAATATATAATATTAATTTGATGTTAATAGAATGTGTTTATATGATGTTTATTAATTAATTTAATAGTATTAAATGACCATGATATTTATTAAATATTTTTTTTCTTTTTTTTTTTTGCTAAATTGCGCTATTTCTATTATGAACATAATATTACAAAACTGCCATGGCTCAGCTGAGGAAGCCTGAGACCGGGCTTGATTGCCACAGTCAGTCTAAATATGGAACTGCCCATAAACGAGAAACCAGTTCTTTTGAAAGTGATTACACCGCCCAGGAACTGGGAAACCGACGAAGAGTCAATTACATTCAGCATAATAAAACTAGAGAAATACAAAATATGCATGCAGCTGTATCTGCTATGTGTTATCATTGAAACTAAAAACCTTACAAAAAGTCTAAAGCAGAGTTCATACTGGAAGCTGGTCATGGAAGAGAGTGAACAATTAGTCTGAAGCAGTTTGCTCCTCCACAATTCTGCAGCCATACTGATTGTCCGGTTCTGCTTCAGCAATCTTGTCTTCTTCTTCGCCTGACAGGCCTGCGTCCATCTGCATATAGAAAGGTCCCGAGGAAGAAGGGATGGGGGCATGAGGAACACCGAAAGAGGGCATGAACGGAGCAGGTTCAGGACCAGAAGGAGGGTCGAATGCAGGCGCAGAAGGAGTCTGCAAAGGACCAAGGGGCGGAGCAGGAGGGATGGAGACTTCTTCGCGCAGGGTAACTGTTATGAAGGCAGTGATGGAAGGGCGGTCAAACGCACAGTCGAAGCGCAACTCAGCTTGTTGCGAGGATTGTCTCAGGAATCGACTGCCAGGGCAGGGAGGGGAAGCAGAAACGTGAGGCTGGGGCGAGGACAAAGGTGGCGATGTGGGAGCAAGGGGCGGAGGCATGGACAGAGGAGGCCCGGTAGCATGGTTGTCACGGAGAAGACCAGGAGGGTTGAAAAAATTCTGAGCGGAGCGCCTTGCAGAAGGCTCCAAGGAGAAGTCAACACTGGGGCTGTGGGGAGGGCGTTCGCCCATGGATCTGCCCCGAGAAGCACCCCTCCTGCAAGTCATTCTCTGCCTGAGCCTGGGCATGGAGAAATTCTCAGAAGAATCCACCCAAACTCTGGAGGGAGCTGCAAGTATAGGAGTAAGATGACCAACAAAAACAGGAGAAGCTTGAAAATTGAAATTAACAGGACAAAAGTTACTGTGCGTGTAGTGGAAGCCCGGAACGGTTTCCAGACAGCAATGCAACGAGCACTGTCGACCTGTAGCTGTTCCTTCACCACCTGTAGCACAGCCTCTCGGGCATAGTGAGCTCAATGGCGACAGAGGTCGGTGGCCATCAACAAAACGATCTGGAGAATTCGAACTGTAATGCTCCATTTGATAGCGTGTGCGCTGATCAAGGCGGAGGAGGTGACGGCGAGGAGGTTTAATGCCCATCGCAGATGGTTAATGAAGGCGACATTTAAGGCACCATGGGGGGCCATGTGGCCACCCCAAGTGAACTGCCTTGGGGGCAGAACCAGGCCTAGTGGCCCCTTAACAAAACTATACATCCGCATCCGGAGGATATTTATTAAATATTGTGTTGTGAATGTAATTGTAATTTAAATTTTAATTCTATGTAAAATTGTAAAATCGTATTTGTATTTGTACTAATTGTAATTTTAAGTGTAATTGTATGTAAAATATTTATTAATGTAAAATTTTAATTGTAATTGTAATATTTAATTTATTCTGAAATGATTGTAATTGTATATATGAAAAATTGTAAAATTGTAATTCTAATTCTAATTGTATGTAAATTTCACAAATTGTAATTGTATTTGTAATTGTAATTTTAATTGAATTGTATGTAAATATTTGTAAAATTGTAATTGTAATTGTAAATGTAATTCTATGTAAAATTGTAAATGTAATTGTATTTGTAACTGTAATTTTAATTGAATTGTCTCTAAAATATTTGTAAAATTGTAATTGTAATTGTAAATGTAATTATATGTAAAATTGTAAATGTAATTGTATGTAAAATTAAAATTGTAATTCTAATTCTAATCGTAATTCATGTATGTGAAATTAATGTAAAATTGTAATTGTAATTTTAATTCTAATTCTAATTGTAATTTTAATTAATGTAATTGTATGTAAAATATTAATTTGTAAAATTTTAATTCTATTAATGTGAAAATTTTAATTGTATTAATGTGAAATGATTTTATTAAAATATTTAAATTTTTAAATTTGCAAATAATTGTAAAATAACAAATCTAGAATAATACGAATTTTTGTAACATAAAGTTTAGAAAATAATGAAAATATATTCATGTACTTTATAATTATCATTATTTTATTATGATTTTACATATATAAAGTTTAGAAAATAATGAAAATAAATTTATGTACTTTATAATTATCATGATTTTATTACGATCTTACATACAAAGAAAAAAAAAAAACTTTAAAAAGTCTGGCGCGTTTATCATCCTAACAGGCCCCGGTGCGTCTTATTAATACAACGCACCGGTGTGTCACATTTCCATGCATCGGAAACGAATAAACACAAATAAAAAAAACACAACTCTATTTTGTTTAAGTTAAAAAAAAGCGGCAATTTGAAAAATGAGCAGCAAAATATTTTCGAAAATCTAATTTGATAAAATAATTCTTTAAATACTAAACACTTTTCATTATTTCACTATTTTTGCTAAAAATTTTCAGTCAAATTTTTACAGGAGACAAACCTAGAGCAAGAGAGCACGAGAGCACTTTGGATGGTGAAATACGTTCAAACATAAGTATTCAGACAATTAGAAACCAAAACTCTGGTGATTCAAGCCCTTTATCATAGAATTTCAAACCATTTCGTGATTAAATTTAATTCTTTTTTTACTTTTTTTCTGCAGTTTTTTATTTTTTCCTACAGTTTTATCCATTTTTACCCTGAACCCTTCATTTTTTTGGTTTTTCCCTTTCTTCTCCCTGTTTTTGTGATTTCAGAATTAGGGTTTTACATTTTAGATTGACGTCCAACCCATGGGACGACTTGCATAGTTGGATCCCAATCCATTCAGCCATTGCGTGAATTTTTGAAAAAATGGATTTTTCTTTATCAGTGCGCCTTGCGTATGCCACCGCATCGGTGCTCTCTTTAACTAGGAAAGCACGTATGGTGTATTACACCATTTTTGCGGTGCGTTTATAATACCCCACGCACCGTTAGGTCTATTACACTGTTTTTGCGGTGCGTTTATAATATCAAACACATTGTACAATGTATTATACTATTTTGCGGTGCGTTTTTAATATATCCACACACCAGAGGTGGTGCAGATTTCATGAAAGGTGCACCGGTGTCTCGAGATTTATTTTCTACCTGAAAAGTTGAGAATTTATTTATAAATATATTAATGAATTATCTGCTACAGGTTTCAGATTGATAAAGAAATGACTGACAAGATATCAAGTAATAAAAATACTGTTAACACATCAAGAAAAACAAAAAAGGCAAGTTCTTTGTAAATTCTTGATAAAAATTATTATTTTTGAACTATATGTAACTTTAACTAATATGTATTGTTTACTGTGTATCATGAAGAGCCACAAAATGACGAAGCTCGATATGATTATTTCTGATCTATGACCAGAAGAGCGTAAAAGTTTAATGGAAAAATTGCAAAAAGATGAATCAGGTGAATGAAACAATACTATCGATCCAATATGAGTTTCTTTTTTTAATTATCATTAATAATATACTTAAAATTATTAGATAACATATGTCAAATAGTCTACTAATTCACATCTGTTTAATGTTCTACAGGGACCAACAACTCAAAAAAGGAATGTTGTTCTAAGAAAAGAAAAAAAATAGAACATGAAAATGAAAATGAATTGCTCCTTGGCTTATCTGGAGTGGTGCTAGAAGTTAACGAAAGAGGGAAAAACTTTTACAAAAGTTTGAGGGATATAGTGGAACGAATACAACAATGTGCTTCAAATGTAATATGTAATCATTGAATTTTTTGATCATTAGGTACAATAAATAAACAATTTAGCATTAAATATTAATTTTCAAGAATTTTCTTGCAGAAAAGAAAAGAAAATGGAACCCATTCAGCACATAAAACAGGATGACAAGGAAGAAAATGGTTGATCTCTAAGTTTGTGAGTAATTTTTACTTCCTTATAACAACTTAACTAGATTTCATTTTTGTATTTTTTAAGTTGTTTTACAAAAATCATCATTGAATGTCTTCAAACAGGTGCTAACATACAAAGAACCATTAGAAGAATTGATTGAAATTGGGTTAAATATGGGTTGTGAGTATATGTTGGCATATTAGAATTTAATTTTGGAATTTGTAAGCATCTATCGATTTTGTTTTAATTAGCTCCGTCTATAATTAATAGAACAAAAAAATCTTTTATATTAAATATATGATTTGTTATGGGGTATAAAACTTACAGGAAACAAAGTATGGAACTGCGCCAACAGATGAAATTTTGAAATATGGAATGGTACATGGTTTTGAAAGAATGTGTATAGTTTATGAGTCAATTGTTGCTATGGTACAACATTTTTTTTTTCGATTTACATTAATGTATATTATTTAATATTGGAATTTTCATTATTCTCACCAATGTATATACACTCATTTTAGATTATTTTTATGTTTGTAGATGGAAAGTGAAGAAGAAGAAAACAATCAATGCCGTGAACACAACATTCCTGAAAATAACCTAAGTCATGGAAGTAGCTCTAGTAGTGACAGCAGTTCAAGCGAAGAATGATGATCACTATGTAATTTGGATATCAAAACAAGGCGTTTTATTTTTTGAAATATGTCTGTGAAATCAAACATTTTATTTAATGTAATGGACATAATGTCCCAATTGAAAGACAAAGGGATACGAATAATTGTCTCGTTTTGTATGATAAAGATTGTCTTATTCATATATGTATGTATCTATATATATATATATATATATATATATATATATATATATATAAAATCATAAAATATGTTTTAATTTATTCTATTGCGTTCTCCATTGTCGTTCTCAAATGCACTAATAAAAATTTAATTCATCTGAATATTGCTATAAGATTATATATATGTGTCGACTTTTGATGAATAATGAATTTAAAAAAAACCACAATAATTTCGATACGATATAACAAATTAATCCAAATAGCACATTCAAATGCATTAATAAAAATGTAATTAATATGAATATTGTTATAATATGTGTCGACTTTTGATGAATAATTAATTTAAAACAATCACAATAATTGGACGGTCAGAGGTGGATGTTTCTAAAAACAACAAAATGAAAACCGGTGTGTTTATGTGTCTATACACACTAGTGCATTTATGATTCTATGGGCACTGCAATAATATCGATTCCAGTTATAAATATCGGTGCGTTTGTGTGATACTGAGCACGGGGGCATTTATGTATCTGTAAGCGCCGATGCATTTGTAGATGCCATGTGCACTGCATGAATACCGATACCAATTATAAATCTCGGTTCGTTTCTGTGATACAGAGCACCGATGCCGCATAAAGATACACACACCGGTGCGCTTATACGACCTATGGGTACCGCTCAAATCCCAAGACCAATTAGAACGGCCCCGTGTGTTGTATCACCAACACCAGGCATGGTGTTGTTGTTTTCCTTAACAGCCCAGTGCATTCTCCTTCGACCGCCCCAGTGCGCTGTCTACCGATACGCACCGGTGCGTTAAAACCTGATAAGAGCACCGATGAAAAAACATCCATAATAACCTTCAGCCGCCCATTTTTTTTTTAGTTGTGTTGAATTTCCGTTAAAAGCTCCGCCAAAACCTCCGTTACCAGAAATGGATGTGGTAGCATATGTTTTTTTGACAATTTTGACCAATTTTATAACACTAAAAACCTCCTTTATAACCTCCGCTAGAGGGTCTTTTCCTTGTAGTGTCTTGTCTATAAAATTACCTTCTTTAGCCATCTCGATCTTAAATATGTATTTAAGCACTTCAATACACTAGTAATTACTTGCACATATAAATAATGAACTTTAGGAACAATAAATAGGAGATTTGTTATCAACTAGTACTATTCAAACAAGAACCAAGACTCATCTCAATTATTGGGTACAATTTATTCAAGGGAGGGGCAAGGACACACCACGGTAGGAGAGATATGTAGGCTCGACGTTGCCATAGTTGGTCCAATTAAAAGTTTTATTGGTATGAGCCCAAATATATACCTAACATTGTTGTCTCCACTTGAATCAAGTTGTGGCGCAAAAGCAAATTGATTATTTTTTTCAATTACAATGTCAAAGTTTTGATGCTCCTATGCAAGAAAAATTGAATTCCAAAATCATGTACATTGTTCATGACATACTGTTCTTGTATGTTAAGAGGTTAAATTACACTATAAGTGAAGACTGAATACAACACATTGCTTAGCTTGGGGATTTAAGAGAAGAAAGAAGGAAATATTGTGGAATTCCCACACATTGAGAGGGAAGGGCACATCCAAATCCAAAGGTGAGAATGAAGCGATGCAACTAAAAGAGGAGAACGAGACACTTAAAACATAATTGGTGATATTTATTTTATCTTTTTTTACAAAGCATGGCTTTGTATATGAAAAGAAATAATGCATGAAGAATTTATATGTGAAAAGAATATTGCATAAAGAGTACAATATATTTGTTATTTAATAATATGTAGCATTATGAATTATATAATAATTTACTTGTGATGCATATGATGTAGGTGAAGAGTCCTATCCTCTACCAATTATTGAGATGGAGACACTCTAGTCACGCAATAAAGGAAGGATGGTAGTGAATGAGGAATGTAAGTGGGTTGATCCCTCTGATTCTTGGCATATCAAAGAATTCCCAGAGCCAAAGTTAGATCAAAAATGTGTTTTAGAAAATCCACATAGATTCAAACTTGTAATATTTAAAAAAAAATACTGAATCAATTCTACAAATTCTGAAAACCAATCACGATCGCATAATCACATAAACAAGTAAAAAAAAGAAATTATCAATCACACAACACAAGATGTATCCAGGGAAACCCTCAACTAAAAACTTCGATATCTGTATATTGCATAAAGTCGAGAAAATGAAACAATACAATATTATTTCCCTTCTTGAGTAACCTCTTCATTCTGTTGACTGTCTCACTCTGATCCTGTACACAAGCTTCTCTTGGCACACCTTTCTTTTACAAGCTCCACACACAAAATTGTGCTTTTGATTGCTTGGTCTCACCAACTCGTGCTCACCAAAACAATGATTAAACTTGTGCCTTCATTCCTCCTTTTAAAGACATTTTTCTCTAATTAGGGAATGATTTATTTTAGGCCTTATTCTAACTGCATTCACCACTTGTACAATTTTCTAATTATACAACTGACAACTCTCTTCCCTTTAATCCCAATCTCAACTAGGCCTTCCTCAAAAATGACACGAAACAACTATTTATAGTGAATTATTAGTTATATGATTGATCATTACTTGTGAATTAAATTAGATGTAATTCACTGGACCTATCACTAGCTCACCTCTCAGTTAGAACTAGCTAAACTGATTTTAACTCAAATAATTGAGTTAAATAATTACAACTCACAAATAACTACAACTGAACCCCTTAAAACTTAGAGTGCACCTTGCATTCCTCCAGTTTGACCCCCAAATCTAATTGACTGAGCTAACTAAGTCTTCCTAACTCAGTTAACTCATACAAGCTATCATGTGATGAGGAATTGCAATTTACTTCTAATTTAATTAAGGGAAAATTAAATTAGAATCCCTTCTGATGCCATTTTCAATATTTCTTGTTGCCAATTTCAACACTCCCTCACAACAAGGAAGGAATTAAACTCTATCCCAATCCGGCACCTTTGGAATGTTATGCATGTAACACTTCTCTCTAGTGTTGTTTCTATTGCAGCTTCTAAAATTGAAAAACATCCAAATTGAATCAGTACGATGCATTTGTTTTCAGAGTCTCTGACTACTGCTAATTACTGCACTGTCTACTGAAAACTCTGCGCTGCTGCTAACTCTGCATCTATGCCATCTGTACTGTTGACAACTCTGATATGCACTCCAGTATCCGACTTATGTCACTTTGACACCTGACTGCATCAATTGTCACTGATCCATCCTGATACTGTAAATTGTGGCCCCCATGTAGCCAGGTAATGATCCATGAGACAAGACATCTCAATGGACCATGCCCAAATTTATTCTCTTGGGATTATGACTTCACATCGCCCCACCTCTCACCTGGAGGTATGGCTGCATGTGCTCCCTCTACCCACCTGACTCAAAATTCCCCCTTAATTGAGGTCTTTGCTTGAGCAGATGCCTCCACTCAATCTCCTCTCTGCGTCTCTAATTATGGTTGCTCTTCTGAGGCTGCATGTTGAGAGGTAATTTATGCTCCCTCTCAACCACCTAGTCTATAACCTTTTATTTTCTCCTCAAAGCTTTGCATGCATATGGTACCTCAAGTGCATATAGGTTCTTGACTCGCGCACACTGTAATTGCCCGACTGTCACAAAATTTTCTGAAAATGAGATGATTTTAAATCGACGATATATCCCTCATCTGAACTCTGATTCAAACAATTTTTTTTTTGAATTTGGGTATTTTTTCACAAGAAATCCATATTTGCTATTTGTTTTTAAAAAATTCAAGAAAAAATTCACATATGATCTGAAAAATCTCCGCCCAAAAAATTCATGCTCTGATACCATGTAGAAAATCCACATAGATTCAACTGATCTTTTAATATGCTAAAACAAAATATTGAAACAATTCTACAAATTGCGGAAACCAATTACGATCATACAATCACATAAACAAGTAAGGGAAATAAATTATCAATCACAAAACACAAGATGTATCTGGGGAAATCCTCAGCTAAAAACCCTGCTATCTGTATATTGCAAAAAGTCAAGAACATGAAACAATACAATGTTATTTCCATTCCTGAGAAACCTCTGTACTCTGTTGACTGTCTCACTCTGATCTTGTGCACAAGCTTCTCTTGGAACATATTTCTCTCACAAGCTCCACACACAAAATTGTTCTTATGAGTGCTTGATCTAACCAACTCGTGCTCACCAAAACAATGATTAAACTTGTGCCTTCATTTCTCCTTTTAAAGAAATTTTTCTCTAATTAAGGAATGATTTATTTCAGGCCTTCTTTTGACTGCATGCACCACCTGCACAATTTTCTAATTATACAACTGATAGTTATCTTCCCTTTAACCCCAATCTCAACTGGGCCTTCCTCATAATTGACATGAAACAAATATTTATAGCGAAGTATCAGTTATTTGATCGATCACTACTTGTGACTTAAATAAGATTTAATTCACTAGACCTATCACTAGCTCATCTCTCAGTTAGAACTAGTTAAAGCTCATTTTAATTCAAATAATTGAGTTAACTAATTACAACTCACAAATAACTACAACTGGACTCCCTAAAACCTAGAGTGGACTCTACATGCCTCCAGTTTGACCCCCAAATCGAATTGACTGAGCTAACTAAGTCTTCCTCACTTAGTTAACTTTTACAAGCTATCATGTGATGTGGAATTCCAATTTACTACTAATTTAATTAAGGGAAAATTAAATTAGGATCCCTTTTGATGCCATTTTCAATATTTCTCGTTGCAAATTTCAACATGTGCTATGCAAGGATAAAACAATGTGTTATGGAGGGATACATCTTGACCCACAATGAGGCAGTGAGGTTGTTTCAATTTTGTTTTGTCAATGACATTGTTTTTAGAGAAGTAAGCTCAAATTACTTATGCTTAACTAAGATAACTAGCATTTTAGAAAAATAAGCATAAAGTCAGGTAGGGAGGAAATGAAATGATAGATGTTATATGGAAAATAAAATAAAAATGTAGGGCTAAACATTGGAGATTTTCAAAATTATATAGTCACAACTCAAAAGTAATATTGAGTCAGCAATTAATCAATTTCTATATTCCAACAACCTTCGGTAGGGACTAGTAATAACGACTATAAACTAACGTTTTAGGAAAGGAAAGGGAGGAAATGAAATGGTACACACACACATAATGGTTATAGTAATTGTAATCTCACATAATATAATGATGAATTAATTTGCTAAGTTTTTTTAATAATAAATATAGCAAATTTAATGTAATGTTGTAAATTAATTGTGTTAAATGTATTAAAACTGGCAGAGATCCATGTTAACCCCAAATCTATCAAACGTCGAGGGAGATCAAATCCGTTGAGGTGCAAAACTCTTTTAGAGTGAAAAACTAAAAGAAAGGTTTTCACCTTGAGAGATTTGATCCCTCTTGGCAATTGATAGATACAAGGTTAACATAGATCTATGTTGGTTCTTTATATACATATGCCACATGTCAACTCCACATTGAACATGGAAAGAATTACACATCTCCTTCATCTTGAGAAGCACACTAATAAAATGTTTTAACCACAAAATATTTTACTCAACATAGTCATTCTGATATTTTATTTATTGCCCACATTGTCCATATTAAAACGTATTTTCACTATTGTTATCATTACATTTTTAAATACACCCCCCTCATATTGGGAATTAGAAAGAATATATCCATGGGATATAATCTCTTTCTCTTTCTTTATTTCTTTCTCTCTCTCTCTCTCTCTCACACACACACACACACACAAACACACACATGTGCATGCGCACACACATGCACATGACATCAAATTCCTTACTTTGTTCCCTTTTTTCACATATATATGAACTATTAAAGGTGTCCAACTTGATTCAACTTGCAAAGAATGGTGTAAAATTTAGTAAAGTAATATGAGGTTGGCATCAAATAGGAGTTTGGATAGTTGTTTGTGATGGTTTCCAGTGATGATTGCATGGTGAATGCACTAGAGTTACAAAATCATGCTCAAATATTTGCAATTAAACCAAAAAACAATAGATCAACTTCTCCCAAGTCATATAGATGTTGATGTTCTAGTGCAATTAAGGTTAGCACAATATTTTTGAATTTTTGATAGTTAATTTTGATGTATATATTATTTTATTTTATCTCAAGATATCATTGAACAATTATACTTCAGAAATTCAACAATAGAATAATAGAGATCACAATGCACAAAAGATAAACAAGATTTATGCTAGGAAAACCCACTATGGGGAAAAACCAAACAACCTTTTCAATAGAGAAATTATTTATGTTCAATAAGAGACACACCTATACCTATGGCCAAACCGAGTCATCTCCTCCAAGTCAAGTCACCCAAACTGATCCTGCGCTTTGTTCTACTTGCCTAATCCAGGAATTTTGGCCTCCCAACAATTGTACGGTAGCCCAGATTTTTGGCTCCCTGAAGTTGCCTAGTAACCCAGGAAAATTACGACCCCCTAAGGTTGTTTCCTTAGTGAATCACAAAGAGAGACTTCTTTCCACAAATGCGAGTTGATGAGAGAGGAGAGAGAAATTTAGCCTTCTTTATTTGTCCTTCTTCGTCCTTCTTGGCCTCCTTAACTTGCCCAAAAGTTATATTAAGTGAGGAATGTGAATCTTCCAAATAAGGATCTTGAGTTGCCTTTATATAGTAGTTTGTCTAGGGTGAACATACCCGTCTCTTGGCCATGGCCAACTTGACTTGGAGGGAAGTTGACTTGTCACTTTTTGGAGCCAAAAATTAAATTTCAAAAATTCAAATTTACATATTTTAAAAGTCGCAATGGGACTTTGACTCAAGATAATTTTTTCTTGACTCAAGAATTTATAAATATGCTTTACAATGATAAATATAATTACATCAAGTGACCAAAAGTACATGATGAAGACTAACCATATTTACAAATTCAAAACTCCCTCTTAATTAGGGACGTATTCATAAAAACCATAATAGTTGTTCTCATATTGAATAAATTTCTCTAATGAAAAAGGTTATCCATTATCACCAACATCATCATATATTATCATCATCCGCTAGTGGCCATTTCCAGGGCGATATCAAACCCATGGAAATGTCATCAATATATCAGGACTTACTCTTGCAGAGTGATCGATCCTCAAATCCCTTGGCCACCACCTAGGCCAAAATGTTGAGACCCTCAACTAGCAAGCACTCACTCATGCTTCCTAATGAGCACTCCGGGCCAAGAGTTCACTCAACCCCTTCTTGGTTGGCGATCAGGTCTAAATGTTGAACCATACCTCACTCCACCCTTCCCCGTGTGTGATTAGGGTCTAAGACCTCACTCCATCCTTCCAGTGTGTGATCAAGGTCTAGATGTTGAAGGGCCTCACTCCACCATATTTGGTGCTTGATCAGGGCCTAGGAATTGATCACTCCAACATCTTTGGTGTGTTATCAAGGTCCTCCTTCAAGAGACACTCACTCAACACTGCCTAATGGGCCCTCTAGGTCTCTTGGACCCATTCTCCTTTTCAGAAGATTGTCCATCCATGTTGCAGACGAATAAACACTCCTTATCAACGAGAGGGGTGATCTCCATGAGTGCCAACTTGTCTATGAAGAACACAAACTTGTCCCTTGGAAACAACTTCGTCAGAACATTTTCTGTTTTCTCATCGGAGGAGATGTACTCTAGTCTTATTGTTATTTTCGACACCATGTCATATATGTAGTGGTACTTGATCTCAATATGATTTGATCGGTCATGGAACACAATATTATTTGAAAGCTCCACATAAATTTGATTATTGCAACGTATCACTGTCGATTTCAACTCTTGGCCGAATAGTTCTGCAAACAATTTCTAGAGCCATATTGATTTGGTACAAGCCCCATTGGCTACATTGTACTCTTCTTCAACAATTCTGAGTGTATTTTACCTCTACTTCCTTCTCATCCACGATATCATTGCGGATCCTAGCTTCAGCAATGCTGAGTGCAATTGACCTCTACTTCCTGATCATCCATGATATCATTGCGGATCCCAAACTGAAGCATACTCTTGAGGTACTCTTCCTCTATTTAGCACTTTCTTGCCCAATCTGTGTCTGTATATCCCTAAAGTTGTACATCCCTGTTTGCAACATACTTCAAGCCATAATTCATTGTACCACGCAAATATCTCAACATGTGCTTTGCTGAAATCCAATGCTCATGTCTTGGTTCTATCTGGAACTCGCTTAAAGTGTTCATAGTAAAGCAAATGTCTGGCCTAGTGTTAACCAAATACATTAGGATACCAATCAACCGCCTGTAAATAGATGGATCTACCAAACTAGGGTCGAAGCATCTTGACTTATTCAGGTTGGTCACCATTGATTTTCAATCCATCATTATGAAACTCTAAAGGATCTTTATCACATACAACCATTGACTAAGGAAGAATTCACCAGGTTTCTAACATACCTCTAATCCCAAGTAATAGTGCATCAACCCAAGATCCTTCATATTAAGCTTGGAATTCAAATAATTCTTGCACTAAATGATAAGAGCCTTGAAACCTATCTAAAAAAGGTCATCAACATATAAAATAATATTATAGGAACATTCTTCACAACCTCAAAGTAAAGGTTTGGATCTGCTTCACTTTTAGTAAATCCTAGTCTTGTCAGATAACTATTGATACAAGCATACCAAGCTCTCAAAGCGTGTTTGAGTCCATACAAGGCCTTCTTCAATTTGCAAACTTGAGAATCCTTTCCATATAGCTCAAATCCTTAAGGTTTCTCTATGTAAACCTCTTTCTCAATTACTCCATTGAGGAAAACATTCTTTACATCCATCTAGTGTAGTTACCATCTCGTAGAAGCAACAAGTGAAATGATGTAACTAATGGATTTATACTTGGAAATTGGAGCAAAAGTCTCATCATAGTCTTCTCCCTCTTTCTTGCAGAACCCTCTAACAACAAACCATGCCTTGTATTTTTGAATGCTTCCATATGCAACATGATTAATCTTATATATCCACTTGGAAATCACTATTTACTTCCCTTTAGGCCTCTACATAATTTCCCAAAGTTATTCTTCATGATTTATTGGTACTTATCATTCATTGCTTCCTTCCACACCTGCTGACTGGTTGCTTCTTCATAAGTGGAAGCTTCTTCATCAATAGATTTTTTCATAAGAGTTTCCTAGTTGGATAACCTTTTAGGTTTCTTCAATTCTCTAGATGTGCCATCAAGAGTTGTATGTCCTTATGCCTCTTCCAAAGTGGATCTAAGCCACGTTGGTCTCTTATTGATCTTAGTAACTATAACCAATTTTGCTGGATATTGAAGCCCTTCTGGCCTTCTAGTACATTTTGTAGAACTTGATTGTTCCTCTCTTGAGGCCTCCTGATTTACTTCTCCAAGGAATCTATGGAGACTTTATTAGACCTCTAATATGCCACTTTATCATAAAAAGTGACATCTCAGTTGACCTCAATTTTTCCCTGCTCTGAAATGTAAATTCTATACGATTTTGAAGATTCATTGTATCCAACAAATATGCCTTTCTTTCCTGAAGGTTCCAACTTGTTTCTCTTATCCTTAGAAACATGAATATATATAGGACAACCAAATATTCTCATGTGCCCAAACTCTGGCTTCCTTTTGGAGAAGGCTTTTTTAGGAGTCATACCTTCCAGAACTCTATGAGGACTTTGATTTTGAATGTACATAGTTGTCTATATTGCGTCACCCCATAAGAACAATGACAAGTCCAAATCATGCATCATGGCCTTGAAAGATTCTTCAATGGATCTATTCTTTCATTATGCTACACCATTTTGTTGTGGATTATAGGTAACAATGAACTCTCTCTTAATACCAGCTTGCTTGCAGAAAGAAACAAGCTCCTCTGAGATGTATTATCCTCCATTGTCAAATCTCATTATCTTGATCTTTTTATCTGTCAAAAATTTTCACTTCAAATTTGAATTTCTAGAACCTGTTGAATGCTTCATCTTTTGTCTTTAGGATATATATTCAAGTCTTACAAGAGAAGTCATCAATAAAAGTCACATAGTACAATTTCACGGGCATAGGACCACATACATCAGAATGAACCAAGTCCAAAACTTCCTTAGACCTATTATCACTATTTGGAAATGGTTGCTTGATGTTTTTCCCAAGAGCACAACCTTTGCATACACCATCATTCTTTACCTATAGTTCAGGAAATCCTAACACTATTTCACTTAATTTAGGCAATGCTCTAAAATGAATATGCCCATACCTTCGGTGCCATAGATCACTTGGATTTATTTTTACATGTACTGATGCTTGATATGGTTGAGTCACAAGTATATACCTTCTACCATAAAAAATCCCAGTAACCCTAACATCATCTATAATAGAGCCCTTTGACCAAACAAGTACTTTTACATCCACTAAAGCAACCCTATCTCCTTTATCTTCTAAACAAGAAAAAAAGACAATATTCTTTTTCAAACTTGGTACATAAAGGACATTGCTGAGATAAACGATGCTACCATATTGCAGCACTATGGATTCCTTCCCAGTTCCTTTGATTGCATAACTGTTGTATCTTAATTCAACCCTTTTAGACAAATTCTTTTCTACCATGCTCAAAAGATTCTTACGCTCTCTAGTCACGTTTCTTAATGCTCCACTATTTTCCAACCACATGTCATCATCATCTAGAAAGAAACTTGTCAAAGCAAAAAAGTAGAAGAAATCTTTGTCACCCTTAAATCTCTTTGGTTTTTCAACTTCTTCAACTTTCGTCGTGGAAGCATGTTGCTTCCATTTTATTTTATTGTTAGTCATATTAGGACAATCTCTCTTGAAATGTCCATATTCTTGAAAACCATAACATTGTATATTAGATAATTATTTCTTCTTCTTAGAGGAAGAAGACCATTTTCTTGACTTATTAAGTTGAGGTCCAAACTTCTTCTTTCCCTTGTTATTGAAGCAAGTTGCAAAGGGTTAAAATTCTTCATATTGACCATCTCTAGACATTAATATTGTTTCTTCTTAGCACATTATGTCCATTATTTATCAAAAGAAGGAGCTTCTTTCCAACTACTTATTCATTCTGAAAAAACATCCCATGATCTAGGGAGACCATTGAGCGTTGTAGTCACAAATTCTTGATAAAAAATGGTTTCTCCAATAGCTGGAACTTGATCTTTGATTTGAAAAATCATTACCAAGTATGAAGCCACAACATTTTCATTAATAATCTTTGTATTTCAGAGTTCATTCTTCAAACTCATGGATTGACCAAAATTCTTGATAGTGTAGATATTTTTTAGGGCATCGTACATCTCCATAGAGGTTTTATGCTTTGAAATGTAGGGGATGAGATGATATCTAGTGGAGTCTACTATTATACTCATGGAAATGATATAATCTTCCTCGAACTCTTCCTTTCTAACTGCATCATATGGTTCAATATTATTTCATGTCACAATATCCAATACTTTGTTCTTGGAAAGTATAAGATCTATTCCAAACTTCCACACTCTAAAGTTTGATGCTACCTATCACTTGTTTTTAGATTTCATGCAGGAATCCATATGAGCCAATATATAAGAATAAATTTAGTAAGATGCTCTCTCTAGGGTTTCTGCAAAAGTGATATCAATATACCTTCCTTTCGTCACCAAAGATCTAATACCATGTTGATTTTCTAGTGAATTTAGGGTTAGCACAATATTTTTGAAATTATTATAACTCTTTTGATGCAGATATTCTTTTATCTTATCTCAATATATCATTCAAAAATTTACTTCTTAAATTCAATAGTAGAATAGTAGAGATCACAATGCATAAAAGAGAGACAAGATTTACCCTGGGAAAACCCACTACGGGGAAAAACCCATCAACCTTTTCAATAGAGAAATTCTTTTTGTTCAATAAGAAATACACCTAGACCTATGGTCAAACCTGGTCTTCTCCTCCAAGTCAAGTCACACAAATTGGTCCTGCACTTCGATTTGCATGCCTGATCCAAAAATTTCAGCCTTTGAGCAATTATCCAATAGCCCAAAATTTTGGCCCCCTAAAGCTGCTCAGTAACCCTAAAACATTTCGCCCCCCCTGAAGCTATTGCCCTAGAAATATGCGAATCATAGAGAGAGAATTCTTTCCACACGTGCAATTTGATGTGAGAGGAGAGAGAAACTTGACCTTCTTTATTTTTCCTTCTTGACCTCCTTCGCCTGCCCAAAAGCTATCTTGAATGAGGAATGAAAATCTTCCAAATGAGGAGCTCGAGTTACCTTTATATAGTAGTTTTTCTAGGTGAATAGACGTGTCTCTTGGCCAGGGCTGACTTGAATTGGAGGGAAGGTGACTTGTCACTTTTTGGAGCCAAAACTTACATTTCAAAAATTCAAATTTACATCTTTTAAAATTCGTAATGGGACTTTGAATCAAGATAAATTTTATTTGACTCAAGAATTTATAAAATATGATTTACAATGAAAAATATAATTACATCAAGTGACCAAAAGTACATTGTGAAGATAGACCATAGCTACAAATTCAACAAGATAAAACCATCAAGATCTAATCTTGTAGCAACAATGATCAATATTATTTGTGTAAAGTGATGAAAAAAAACTAATCCAATGTATTTGGAAGGTTATAATATGCATATGTTAAACCTATGGTACACTCCTATAATGAAAAAAAGCAAATGGTTCACATAAAAGGTGTTTGGTATGTGCATAAACACACACACATGATTATTGGACACTTGGTGAGCCAACTTGTAGAGAGAAATTGGTGGGTGACTTGTATATATATTTTTAAAGTGATTTAAAAATTGAGAACCAACTCGCACAATTGAAGGAATTTGGACTAATGCCTTTGGAAAATATCATTTTTAAAGGAAGATTCAAGGTTTTTGATGAAGGATACCCACCATTTGGGGTGGGGTGTGTGTGGGGGCGTGTTGAAGTCTAAACATCAAATTTTAAAAAGCACATGTGCACTTTGAAGCCCCTTTTTCTCCCTAAATTTGGGAGACATATCTACTTGATGAGGTATTGGTGTCCTAATTTACACACATTGGAGGTTTTATTGAGCTGGAAAATCCACTTTATGGTTTTGTGCCTACATTTGGAGGGATACAATGGCATCATGTAACCCATAATTTCATTATTATTGCCCACTTTTTCACATGAATGATGACATGGAGGCTAGCTCATTTTCCCACACTTGGAGAATGTGTTTTCTAATTAGGAGAAGTAAAAGGAGCTTAGAAGAGCCTTTGGAGGCTGGATGCTTAACCAAAACACCCCTTTTCTCCTCATTTATTGGATATTGGTCTATTTTTGGGCCTATGCCACTTAGTTCTTGTACCTATGGCATGAATGTCTCTAAAGTTATGTAATTTCGATTAATTAATTGTATACGAGGGATTTTCCCCCATCCATAGGCTATATTAGGGATTTTAGCCTAGAGAATTATTATTTCAAAGTAAAGTAAGTTGACCATCCCCTTAGAGGTTCTCTTGTTTTTTATTTTTGGCTATGGAGGAATAAGTAGAAAAACCTCTTGGAATATTTTATTGATGTGGATGGCTCTCTCTTCTTGATGGATATTGGTAGATCTTGATGAGAAGGCCTTGATAATGTGGATAGACTTCTTTTCATGGATGATTATTGGTGAAATTTAATGTTATGTGATATTCAATGTGAGTTACCTTCTTCCAATCTTGTTTATTATTGATAGATAAGGGTTATTATATATTCACCATGATTTTGCTTGCATTTTTATCTGTTTATTCTCCATGAGAAAATATTTTGATTAAGTTCTCTTGAGGTAACCTACGTTAAGCTCCATCCTTTATTTAACATTGAAAACTGTAAGGACCCTATCCCAAGCCTCTAGGGGACATGGGTTAATATTATCTAATCCTTGAGGAAAAATTTACTCCAAGTCTCTTTGAACCTCTCACAAGCTCTTTTGAGATTGCATAAGCTAGGCTTGCTCCCTTATCCCATCTTTGAATATTGAAGGATTTCAGGGTTAGAGGTATAACAGACACAAGTTAATATCCATTAGTTCTTTGCCGACATCCATATCCTTTCTTTTTATTGCGTTTATCTGTGATCCCATATGCCCTAAAAAATATATTGGCAAGCTAAGGCACTAAAATTCTATCCTCCATCACCATATTTCCTTATAAATCATTTAAACTATTTTTTTAGGTTTCACTCTCCTAGTGATTCCTTGGTTTGTATGTTTAGGGATATTTCCCTTTGAACTCAAACTTGGAAATTACAAAAAGGACCCTAGAAATCCTATCCATCTTGAACCCTAATGGTGCAAGCATTTGATTAGTTGTGTTTGAAGGAGAGGCCCTGGGGGGTATTTTAGTTTGTTTGATTGAGACATTATATCCACAAGATATATAATGGAGAATCACTCTTGAGTTGGAGGAGAGTCAACCAAAAGTGAGAGGAGGATTCGTGAGGCGACAATGGCCCCCCCTTGACTCCACAAAGTCTCACACTTGAGATTTTAAACTTATCTCAGGAAGTGTGATATTTTGTGTTAATAGGTCCCACCACATAAAGGATTTGGGACATGTTACAAAAAAATCATATATCTACTGAAGGAATACCAATAGATCCAACCAAAATTGAAATCATTGCTAAAGTACCAGTTCCCTTAATTCAAAGAGAAGTAAGAAGTTTCCTAGGTTATGCATGGTATTATTGTCGATTCATAGAGAACTTTAGAAAAATAGGCCTACCATTATTCAAATTGCTTTCTAATACATTGAATTTTATTTGAATGTTAATAGATAAATTGTTTTTGAGAACCTTAAGGAAAAAATATCCATAGCACTAGTGTTAAGAGGGCATGATTAGGATTTACCATTTCACATCTCCATAGATGCATTTGATACAACAATAGGGGTAGCATTAGGTCAAAAGGAGAACCTAAATACTTATTCCATTTATTTTATTATCAAACATCTATCCACTGCTGAGATCAATTAAACTTTTATTGAGAAAAAATGTTGGCATTTGTGCATGCAGTTAACAAGTTCCATTATTATATCACTGACTATGAAATATTTATCCATAAAAACCATTCTATTGGAAATACTGAGAGGGATCGTGAATCAATATTTATTTACAATTGTTATCTTATGACAAATAATATTAAGAGTTAAAAGAAAATAAGTTTGTTAATAAACACAATGAGAAATCCAACCCTCTTATACAAAATCTCAAGCTTCAACTTCTACAACAAAAATATTTAACTCCTTCAAGGCTCTAACCTTGAATGTGGACTCCAATCCTCAACAAAAAATACAGGCTCCAACCTGGTCTCTCACAAGGCTCCAACCTTGTATAAGGAATCCAATAATCAAATAATAATCTAGGCTCCAACCTAGTTTCTCACAAGGCTCCAACCTTGTATGAGGACTCGAATCCTCTAGGGCTCCAACCCTCTCAATTTATTTCAATCCTTCAGGGTGGCATCAATAATACTTCAATACTTCTAAAGGCTTATTCAACAAGGCTGGAACGATGTGTCCACCAAAACTCGAACAATGCTTCAAGGATACCTCCAATACTGCTCCAAAATTGTTTACTCAAAGGATCTTCAAATCTACTTCAGCAAGTATCTACAAAAGTTTGCTCCAATATCCCCAATAGCTGCTTCAGAAGATTATGCTTCAAAAGACACTTCTTCACTCTTTAGGTTCTGGTCAAGATTCTACTCTAGAATGTCTCCATGTTTGCTCGAAAGGGGTCGATGTTCCAATATTCTTCAACGATGTTCCAATATGATCCAAAAATTACTTTAAGAACTACTCATAGTTTCTTTGAGGTTTTCTTTGACGACACTTAAAAAATTTCTTCAATGATGCTTCAAGGTATTCTTAAGAAGGTTTTAAGATTACTTAAATAATAACTTCATGTGCTTCAAGTCTACTCTAAGTTCAAGGTCATTCTACTTCAAATTTGTTTCAAGGATACTTTCAAAAGGCTGTCATAAATTTACTTTCAATTTTTCTCAATTCTAATCCAAAATTTTGAAAAAAGTCTGATTTTAAAAGTGATTCAAGGCCCGCTTTAAGAAGGTTTCTAAAGTATACTAAAAAATATCCAGGTTATAAGCTTGATTTAAGTCTGCTTCAACACAAATATCAAGAATGCTTCAATAAATATTTAAGATTGATCCAATTCAAGTTTGTTCAAGAATTTGATCCAAAAGACTACTCAATGTCCGATGCCCAAATTGATTCAAAGTCTACTCATATAGTGAAACAAGGTCTACTCTAAAACTGATCCAAGGTCAACTCAAAATATATTAAAAAACTTGGGCCCGAATACCCTTCTTTTCCTAAGGATCGAGGTCTATAATAGGAGGCCAAAATTATTCCTTTAGGGCTGGATTACCATGGGTTATAGAAAGGCCTCAAAACCAAATTTCGTTGGTCACAGAGGGGCCGAATTTCCTTAGGCTTGATATATAGATCCAAATTTAGATACAGGACTAAGGTAGGGTCAAGATTTGTTGTAACTTTAGGGCTGAGATCAAACTTAAGGGGCCAAGCTCTTTGTGCTAGAAAAAGGCCGAATTTCCAACAAATAATAGTTCCATAGATACTTCAAAACATATTAGTCAATATATGAACCTTCAAACAATGTTCCTTCAATTAACCTTTAAGTTCATGAGATATGAACCTATAAATCCCTTTCTGTAGACATGAACTACTATATGTTCTTCACCGAATTGGATGTCAAAATGGATGAGTTTTTATGCTTATTTATACTAAATCGCACCTATGTTGAATCGACATGTATATTGAGAGGAGATGACGTGTGCATTTGTTTGGAGCTGACCTATGTGTATGAATTTTTAATAGTTGTTTTGTCTTAAGGGCTGACTAAAAGATTGTTTTCCTTGGTTCTGTTGCATATTTTCACCCTGTTAGGAATAAATTAATGTCCTTGCCCAAACCTCATCTCCCTTTCTTTGATTTTGTAGAATCTAGGAGTCTGTATAATGTTCTAAGATTGTATAAACTCTATATTTGGAGTATTCCACAATATCTTTAGTCTGAGAAAAGGAAATTAAAATATTTGCATTTTCTCCAACCAAAGATATTAGCTTCCATGCCTTACTATTTTATTTATTTGACTTCCATTCTATTTGTTTGAAAGACATAAATTTTGGCCCCCTTCAGTCCACATAGTGTTGAATGAGATTTTATTATTTAATTATCTTGTCTCCTTCTTTGAAAAACTCTTTCCCATCATTGATCATACAACATCTGTTGAATGGGATTAACAACTCGTATTTAAGAAATAATTAATTTGTTAATATTTCAATTATTTATGGTTGAACTCTTTCTTCCCTTGAAATTCAATTTATTCAGTTCAAAATAACTTCAATATGATTTTATGCAAAAGGCATAATTTTAGACCAAAGCGAAAACAATTATTCAATCTATCTAGGTTATATTGTTGGCTTATAATTTGGCTATTGAGTCACCAACATGTGAGTTCTAGTACATTGTTGACTACTGGAATTTTACCCTTTAAATTTAGTGGCATGTCAGGGGTGCTATGCTTCCATGCATAATGTTGGCTCTAGGTGGAAATTTCACTGGAGGTAAGCTTAAGAAGCCAAATTCAATTGGGTCGTCAATGACAATAATGATGACATTTAACCAATCTACCCCTTTGTCATTGCTAAAAATACTCCTACCATTTCTCCCCTTTTTGGTATACTCTAACCCTTTGACATCAATGGAAAATGGCGTGCTCCCATTGTCATCATGCTACTCCCCCTGTCATATTCTCTCTTTTTCCTCCCTCTCTATTTTGGAGGCCATAATAATTATCTAGAGTATTTGTATGGATATGCATCTCAACAATGCTTCATTTCAAAAGTTTATGTAATTATTTTCTCTTTTCTTGTTTGTCTTCATCTATGTGACCATTATTAGTAAGGTCCTTGGATTTTTATGATATAGAGCATGCATAATACTCACTTTTATCTTGGTTTTCCAATTTCCTTATCACATATGGAAGCATGGATCCACTCCTTTCAATATTACAATTATTTAATTGCAAGTCTAGTTGTTTTCACCATAGGATTTTCCCAAGGAAAATACTGTTCAAATTCCAAAGTCTATACCAAGATTCATTAGTGAAAATTGATATAGAGAGTATATTTGCACCAAATTCAATCAACCATTCCTTAATTATACTCAAAATATATGTGAATTCATTGTGGTGATTTTATTCATATTTATGAATTCATCAAGACAATGTCCAATGTTATCATCCTAAACCAAACATTTCAGTATAATTTGTCTTGGTGCTACCAAGCATAGGAATAAGTTCTAATGAAAACATATATGAAATCAGAATTGTAGAGAGACCAATCATTTAACATTCTATGGAGAATATCCTCAAGAAATGATGTATTTTGTTGGATTATGCTTCAATGTGAAAAATTATCCCTGTTAAGAAAGCCATTATTTTCTATATGCAACCAGCCAATGAATTCTTTGTTTCCTTTTGATGGGAACCATTTCCAACAACGACCACTACTTCATTTTTTGTTTATATTTTTCAAAGTCAAGTTTAGAACAACTATGCTTATGCATCCAATTTCTATTACCAATTATTGTTATAAAGTGAGAATTTGTTACCATGTCACCACTCAGACTTTGATATGCATGATCATATGGTAGTTTTCAATATATTTACAAATCCTCCTCTTTTCTTTTCCTTGTTGAGATTGTTAACATAGTCAACCTATTATCTGCAACATCGTCATACCTTTTTAAAAGTTGCAGAAGTGGAAATTCCAAAACACCCTTATAAATATCCTTGGTATCCTTGAGCAAAGACCTTTCATGGTCATATAGAGTGAAGGTAGTCAATATGCTACTCTTGTAGAGGATACAAGATCGTTGAGGCCAAAATATTGACTTAGAGTGTCAATGTTGCTTCATATTTCCAACAACAAATGATTTATTTCCTTCTGCCTTTGCCTCATTGACTTGAGTTAAGGACTTCTATTTTCTATTCTTTGTATGTCATAGCTAGGACCAAGGGGGATTCTACTAGTTTTCTTCTCCAACCATTGGTAGTATTTTTAGATAGCCTTTGATATTTAGGAGCCCACTTCATTTTACTAGTGAAATCTCATGTTATATGTCCAAAATTGTGACATTGATAAAATTCTACATTGAACTTGAATGAAGAATCAAGAGAAGCATGAATTTTTTTGTATCCAATAGGTCCTCTAGTTTTACAACTTGTAGATTGATTTCTGAAAGACTAATAAGAGTTCTTATTGCTTGCATAATCATTCTTGGTATAGGTTTTACAATCTCTTGCCTTGTGTCCAAATTTAGTAAATGAAAAACAATAATCAAAGAAAATACTTATGTACATGGATGAGTAGCATTCTCTTGATGATTGTTTGAAGTTGTTCTTCCTTGGAGGAACCTCAAACCTCTATTGATCCTTACCGCTACTTGTTGGGTGTGGAGCCTGATTATCTTCGTGATTTAGATGTATCGCCGCATTAGACCCATGTTCTTAATGGGGTGACAACGCCGCCCGTTGTTTGATCGCTGTCAGGTGGTTCCAGGGGGGGCGACATCGACCTTTTGGAGCCCCCTTTGGTGGGGGGTTTTAGAGGTAGTGCCCCCGAAGCTAAAAGCATATGTAAAATTACCTTGTAAAATATTGTAATTTCGTAGTCAATATGGGCCGTTCATTAGGCAAATGATCTGATGGTAGAAGTTATGTTTAATTTAGGGCTTTTTTCCCTAGAAGGCAACCCCTCTGTTGTATGAGGGAATTGTATTACATTTTTGTATGGTGTGTATACTCTGAGTGATAAATAGCAAGGGGGCCTGTGTGAGAGAGAAGAGGATATTACAGTGGATCTACTGTAGGTTGTGTCTCTTCATTTTGCTGTATAATATAAAGGAAGGACTCGCTGTTTCCATGGACACAGCCCAAGTTGGGTGAACCACATATATATGTGTCTCTCTTGTTTATATGTTTTTTGTGTTTGTGTTTCCGCATATTTTATGTGTTCCATTTCTCTGTAATATATAATTTTCTAACACTACTTACATTGTGTATGAATCCCTTGAAATGATATGCATAAATTCTTGGTGAAGTGGCTTTTCCAAACTCGGATTTATTTCCTTTATTGCTTTCAATGGAACTAGAGCTCTAAAGGATATGGCTCTTAGGTTTTACCTTGATTTTTCTTTAGGTGACTTAGGTGTTTCATCATATTTGCATGAACTCTCACTTGTATAACCAAGACCCGATTTGTAAAATGATGACCTTTGGAATTTGGGGATGTTATCTAATATTTGAGAACTTTTCAAGTTTTTATTGAGCTTGTAAACTTCATTATTCAAGGAAACGATCTCTTTTTCAAGTTTCTCACACTCTTACTTTTATTTGGTCATTTGAATATTCATTACTTCTTTTGCTATCTTTTCTTCTTCTAGCTGAAATTTTAAGGCGGTGACTTCTTCTTCATGTCTCCTTTCTTGTTGATGCACTTTTCATTCAAGCTTGCTAAACTCCTTATATATTTCTTCTTCTTGAAGCCTTATGAGAACAACTTCTTCGTTTATATGGTCAAGGTATTGATTATTTTATTCAACATCTTATACGTGCTTCATAAGTTCTTGATTTTCTTCTTTCAATCTAATTAATTCTTCTAAAAATCCACAAGTTTTGCTTTAACATCTACTTCAACTCTTGCTTTAGAGTTTTCTTCATCTTCAAAATATTTTATTCTCTTGGTGCCTTCATCTATATCCTTTGATTCATGATCCTTTTCTTGTTCAACATATTTTGGTTTTGGATCAACTGTAACATGGGTGGATTCCTTGACATAGAGTTTTTGAAACTTTTCCCGAAGTTTTTTAGTTGAAGAACATTGATCCACTTTTAATTTTACAGAATCTGATAGGCCACTCAAGATTTCATTCATAATCTTTTCACTGCATTCATTTGAATCGTTTTTAGTTGTGCTTCCAATAAAAATTGATTCCCATACTTCCTCAACCAAGAGCCATAAAAAAGAACCCCATTCTGTTGCTCCATGACAAAAAATTTGTTCCATCAAACAATGGAGCTTTGCCAAATTGATTGACTTCTGATTTCATGATTGAGGAGGAGACACATTTAAAAGGTTTGGGACTTTTCCTTCTTGAATTTTCCATAGAACCTACCTTCTATCTGTTAGGCTGTTCTTAAAGGTACTGACTCTAATACCAATTGTTGGAAATATCAAGGAGGGGGGGTGAAATAATATTAATTTAAAATTTTTATATTATGCCAGTGAATATTACTAGTTAAATCGGAACACAATATATATTACAAGAAAATTATTTTGTTAATAAACACAATGAGGACTACAATCCTCTTATACAAAAACTCAATCTTCAACTTGTACAAGAAAAAGATTTAACTCCTTCAAGGATTTAACCTTGAATGAGGACTCCAATCCTCAACTACAAATCCAGGCTCCAACTTGGTCCCTCACAATGCTCCAACTTTGTATGAGGACTCCAATTCTTAAATATTAATCCAGGCTCCAACCTAGTTTCTCACATGGCTCTAAAATTGAATGAAAACTCCAATCCTCTAGGGCTCCAAACCTTTCAATTTACTTTAATCCTTGAAGGTGACTTTAATACTGCTTCAATTATTCCAAAGGCTTCTTCAATAAGGCTTGAAATATGTCTCCACAAAAAATCTAACAATGCTTCAGGGATATCTCCAATATTTCTTCAACAATTTCTGCTTAAAGTATCTTCAAATATGATTCAACAAGTATCTATAAAAGGCTGCTCCAAGATCTCCAATAGCTACTTCAGAAGATTCTCCTTCAAGAGGCACTTCTTCTCTCTTTAGGGTTTGGTCAAGGTTCTGCTACAAAATTTCTCCATGTCTACTTGAAAGGGGTGTTCCAATATTCTTCAACAATGATCCAAAAATTACTTTAAGGACTAATCATAGTTTATTTTAAGTTTTCTCTAATGACACTTTAGAACCTTCCTCAAGGATGCTTCAAGGTCTTGCTTAATAAGGTTTTAAGACTGCTTCAACAATAGCTTCAAATGTGCTCCAAGTTCTCTCTAAATTTAAGGTGAGTCTACTTCAAATTTGTTTCAAGGATATTTTCAAAACGCTGTCATAAATTCAATTTCAAGTCTGCTCAATTCTAATCCAAATTCTGAACACAGTTTTCTTTCAATGTCTACTTCAAGAGGTTTCTAAACTCTGCCCCAAAATCTCCAGGTTATAAGCCTTCTTTAAGTCTGATTCAACACAACTGTAAATAATGCTTCAATAAATATTTAAGAGTGATTTAATCAATAATATTCAAGGATTTGATCCAAAATAATTCTCAATTTATTATCGTCAAATTGATTCAAAGTTTGCTCATAAATTGAAATAAAATATTCTCTAAAACTGATCCAAGGTAAAATCCAAAAATAGTAAAGAACTCTAGCCCAAATACCCTTCTTTGCCTCAATATTGAGGTATGTTATAAGAGGCCGAAATTACTCCTTCAGGGTTGGGTTACCATGGGTTATAGAGAGGCCTTAGAACTGAATGATTCTGGCCATAGAGGGGCCATATTTCCCCAGGCTTGATACAAAGATCCAAAGTTAGCTACAAGACTAAGGTAGGGTTGATATCTGTTGTAACTTCAGGGATGAGACTTAAGGGGTCGAGTTTTTTGTGCTAGAAAAATATTGGATTTCCAACAAATAATAGTTCTACACATACTTCAAAACAAATCAATAAATCCTCCAAAACAAACCTTAACCAAAGGGAAATTTTTTCTTCAAACAATGCTCCTTCAATTAACCTTTAAGTTCATGATATATGAACCTATAAATCTCTTTTTGCAGACCCAAAATACTTTGTGTTCTTCACCAAATTGGATGTCAAAATGGAGGAGTCTTGATGACTATTTATACTAATTTGCACCTATGTTGAATTGATACATGTGTTGAGAGGAGCCAACCTATGCATTTTTTTGGAGCTGACCTGTGTGTAGGAATTTTTAATATTTGTTTTGTTTTAAGGGCTGACTAAATTATTGTTGTCTTGGTTCTCTTTCATATTTTCACCTTCTTAAGAATATATTGATGCCCTTGCCCAAACCTCATCTCCCTTTCTCTAATTTTGTAGAAGACATGAGTCTGTATAATGTTCTAATATTGTATAAAATCTGCATTTGGAGTATTCCAGAACATTTAAAGAGTTTTCCGGATTATCCACAATGTTATAGAACATTGGTCGATGTTTCGAATCCCAATGGGGATCCATCTTCATGACAATTTCTTGAATGAAGGATTGAAAGAAGGGTTTAGGTCAGGATTTTAATAGTGAAAAATAAAAATAAAAGAGCCGAAAGTATTTTATTATGATTTATTTATTTATTTTATTATATTTATTATTATTTTCTAAACTTAAAAATAGAATATTAAAATATTACTTAGTAATTTTAGAAAATAATAATAAATATAATAAAATAAATAAATAAATCTTAATAAAATACTTATCGACTCTTTTATTTTTCTTTTTCACTATTAAAATCCTAACCTAAACCCTTCTTTCAATGCTTCATCAAGAACTTGTCCTAAAGATAGATCCCTGTTGGGATTCGAAACATTGACCAATGTTCTATAACACTTTGGATAATCCAGAAAACTCTTTAATTGATAACCACAGGAGCTTGAAAACCATATCCCATAACATCTTTAGTTTGAAAAAATGAAATTATACATTGCTCCAGCCAAAGATATCAAATTTCATACCTCGCTACGTGACTTATTTATCTTCTATTATATTTGTTTGAAAGACATCAATTCTGGGCTTCTTCACTTCACATAATGTTGAATGAGATTGTATTATTTAATTATATTGTCTCCATACCTAACAAAATCTTTCCCATGGTTGATCATACAACATATGTTGAATGGGACTAACAACCCGTATTTAAGAAACAATTGATTTTTTAATATTTCAGTTACGTATAGTTGAACTCTTTCTGCCCTTGATAATTGAATATAACTAGCTCAAAAGAACTTCAATTTAAATTTACGCAAAAGACATAATTCTAGACCAAAGTGAAAACAGTTATTCAGTCTATCTCGGTTATATTGTTGGCTTATAATTTGGCCCTTGAGTCGCTAACATGTGAGGCCTAGCACATTGTAGGATACTGAAATTTTACCCATTAAATTTAGTGGCATGTAAGGAGTTCTATGGTTCCATGCATAATGCCATCTCTAGGTGGAAACTTCACTGGAGGTAAGCTCAAGAAGCCAAATTCAATTGGGTTGTCAATGACAACAGTGATGATATATCGACACATTTTTCTATTAGGTACTTAATGAATAAAACTATTACTAATAATAGAATAACCAGATGGTTATTATTGTTGGATAATTTCAATACCACTGTCATAGCTCATCTTGGAAGGGAAAATTTAGTGGCAGAATTTCGATTGTGCATTAATAGCCCCAATGAGATTGTTTCAGTTTCTGATACTTTTCCACATGAAAATTTATTTTTCTATATCAATTAAAACTCCATGATTTGTTGATGTGGCCCAACAACTTGTATTTGGGAAAGTTACCAACCAATTTCACATCAAAATAAAAGAAAAATATAGTCAAACAAATTGCTACATATTCTTGGATTGAAAGAACCATCTTCTACTGAGGAGATAAATTTGTGATTAGAATATTTGTAAGAGGATGAAATTTATAAAAATTAAAATATTTTCATGATGAAATTTGCAGTAGGATTTTTTCAGATAAGAGAACTACCAATAATATACTTCATTATGGATACCATTGGCCATCCATTTTTAAGGATAACAAGAAATATGTTTGAAGTTGTGAAAACTGTTAGTGGATGGACAAACTTGTAGCCTTTTATGAAATTCCCTTACAACTACAAGTTCTCATAGAGCCATTTAAAAAATAGGCTCTACATTTCAGAGGTCCTATAAACCCTACATAAACAAGAAAATAATATATTTTGGTGTGTACCAATTATGTTACTAAGTGGGTAGAAGAAAAATCATTGTTAAGAGTTTCATAACAATCAATAACTAATTTTCTCTTTGAGATTTTTTTTGTAATATTTTGAGTCCCCATGTAAATTGTCACTGAGTAGAGAGCACCATTTACCTCTAAGATTGTGCAATACATAGTGGAAAAATATAATATTGAGCATCAAAATCTCACTCCTTATCATCCACATCCCAATGGTTGGGTGGAATCATATAACAAGACATTGGAAATAATCATGACCAAGGCAATCCAACTACACAAGAAGGACTTGTCATAAAGCCTTCTAGAGGATTTGTGACCTTACAAAACAACTTGGAAAAGTACTACTAGATTTACTCATGAATTGGTATATGGTAAGAAGATCATTCTTCCAATTAAATTTCGATTTCAAACCTTCAAACTAGCAACTAAATTAGGGTTATATCTATCAGTAGCATAGAAGGAAAAAATCATGCAGTTGAATGAGTTAGATGACATTAGACATGAAGTATTACAACAAAATACTTTAATCCAACAACAAAGATCAAAATGACATGTTAATTTCATTAAGAAAAGAAATTCAAAGTTGGTGACTAGGCTTTGCTTTTTAATTAAAATATCAAAGATCAAAATGGCATGGTAAATTCATTAAGAAAAAAAAATTCAAAGTTAGTGACTAGGCTTTGCTTTTTAATTCTAAATTCCAATATTTCAAAGGAAAATTCACCACTCACTAGCTTGGCCCATATGAAGTGGAATAAGAATTTAATAATGGATCAGTCATGATAAAGAAAATTGATATAAAATGCGTTTAGTTTGTAGTTAATGGCCATATATTGAAACTTTCTAACAATCCCATGGAATAGAAGAATTTATGTCCCTATTATTTCAGCAAGACTAAGATGTAGGTTGTGGGTACTAGTGGAAATAGGGCCTACCCATCTACCATCCATAAATTTACTTTTACAAAAATAATAAAAAAATAGAAAAAAATTAATAAATTAATAAAAAGTTAATTATGAAAATCGAGGTTCTTGGCACAACATAAACTTGAATTTTCATTGGAAAACCAAGTAATTGGTCAATGAAAATGTTAGATAAAAATGCTACCCAGTGGTTTCATTTTTGCTCAAAGTTGTTTGTAATCTCTAATGGTGATCGAGTGATAATATGAGGAGAATACTTGTCAAAATAAGTTTTTAATTTGTGTGACTGAGCTCAAAGGATATTTAATGAAGATTTGTATAAATGATTGTAGTTGAATATTTTGTTATTGAAAAACTTCTAGAAACTTTGTTTTGTTCCAATACAAAGATACAACCATCATATTATTCACCTCTGAAGTAGAAAAGTTGTTCTCACTATTGAAGTGAACATGGAGGAATTTTCAAAGAAATTGGAAACCTATTCAAGTTACTAGAAAAAAAGAAGCTAATGAAATATTCAAATTTCTAGTCCCGCCAACACCAAGAAGACAATCATCAATACCAAGGAGAAATACAAAGTCAAAGAACTACAAGAAATTGGAAATTTAGTAAAGTTTCCAATGCTTTGAAAATTCATTAAATTTTTTTTGTTAAAAATTAAATGAAAAATACCTTTACCTTGTTACTAGCCTATTTCAAAATTTTTGTGGTGTGATAACCCCAAAATGTTTAAATTTACCTTGTCAATTCAATAAATATCCTAGCCTATTTTGTTTTTCCAAATAAAAACCTTCTTCTAAGGTTAGATATTATACATATTTAGCTTAATAATGCTATTTTTCCTATAATAATTCCTATGGCCTATATCCTACCAATTATATCCCACTATATTTTTATCATTTTCATGACATCCATATAAACCTATTCTATCATTATATCTCCACTATCCCCATACATTACCCCTATCCTATACACTACATCTTATTACTTCTCATACCTTATCTCTTAATCATAATAGATGAGCTCAATTAAGGAGATGGTAGTCAATTTCAATTGAGGACTCAATAACATGGAAAATTCATGATGACAATGGCATACAAATAAGGGAAAGGTTACAAGAAAAAACTATGTTTTCAGAAGGAAAAGTTACAAGTGAAACATGCTATGTTTTAATGCTTAAAATGCATTAGATTTTACTCCTTTCATATATTCTATTTTTGAAATTACATTCCTACTTTGCCATCTATAGTTTGCTATCAATACTAATAATATCCTCCTCTATATGTTTCCATCCATATGTATTACATTTCCAATAATTGAGACTATGGTTCGTGTTGATTAAGCCCTCTTCAACAAAAAATTGGAAAACGAAATTGAGTGAAAGTATTGGGTATTTCGTGGAGAACAAAAGCACATGTAGACACCACAAGGAACAAGGAAATTAACAAGGAATTCCAACAACAGATGAGGCTAATGTTATAGGGGTGTCAAGCTATGAAATTTGAAAAGAATGTATGGGACTCAGTGATGAATTTTGATGAAAATTGAGTTTTGAATGGTCAGGAAAAAAACACATGTACAATCGCAGCGTTGAATGAGGAAATATACACACAAAATACAAATCATTTAGCTAGTGATTTGTGTCTTAAATCATGCTAAGTGTAATTTAAACAATATACAAAGGAAAAATGGTTCCATTCAGGGTTAAATTGAGTTCCAATAAATGATTTTCACTCAAAAAGTGGAACTACATTAAAAATATCATTTATATGTTAACAAACTTTGTGTTAACTTAAATTTTAAAGCAATCATTTCATGAGAAATCAAGATACATTTTTTTTGACAAAATCGATAAGAGGCTATATTAAATTATGTGTTTGATCGCAACATTTACCTGAGAAATCAGTTACAGTATGAAATCATTCTCATGAGCCCCTTTGACTAGCTTCAACTAATTGCACTTTTACAAAAAAAACTAAGATACCAACCTCCTAATAGGAGCAAGGAGGGACAAATTCCAAAACTAAAACTTCTAATTTTTACTCCTATTTCTCCTTGAGAGTAGGAGTAATTTTTAACAATTTTTTTGAACAAGAAATTGCAAAAACAAAACATTTCTATATATTTCTAGAAGATGTCCCATTGCTTGGCACATGAGAGTTTGGATCAAAGTTCTTTTGACTATGTTTTTTTTTTGCTTATTGTTATCAGTGGGGATGAGTGTTGTTTTTTAAGCACATTTGAATAGGAAGGGGGGGAAGAGGAGGACTTCTTCTTGGCCACCTTACAAACTTCTTCATATTTTAATGCAAGGGAGACCTTTGGGGAAATATTTTCCACTGTTAGAGTTTTCCTTCAAGGGCATTCATATAATTCTTCTTCATTAATCAAATATGGATGGGACTTTGGAGCATGGTTATTAAGCTGATGTGCTTAGGCTTCAATATTATCACCTTCTACCTTTGAATTTTCTCCTTATTCTTGAGGAATATTAAGGTTTCAAAGCTATTTTTAGAAGGGGGTTATTGCTGAGATTCATCCTTATGTGGCTACTACTTCTTATTTGCATGCTTTTTGTGTTTCCTTTTAACTGGAGTCAATCCTTGCTTATTTACACCTTGATTTTCTAGAGGCGATGGGTTAGGTGAGCCTCGAGAGAGTGAAGCTTTTGGAAAACGTTTCACAAAGCATCCATACTCATGACACATATTGCATTTAAAAGGAATTTGTTAATATTCTAGATCTCACAGGTGAGACATCCATCCAAATTTAGTTGAAATGATGCCTTTTGAGAATTCTATTTCCACACATTTTCTCACACACACAAATTTTATTCCCATGTTCCGTATCACTAGAAATAAATATGCTCAGATTATCTCATATAGCCTTAAAAATTCCTTCAACCCAACAAAGAAGAGGTATCAATGGAAATTTGATCCACATATGTGAAGGTGAAATTTCCATCATGATATTAAATTCTAAAGACCAATGATTGAGAAAAATATCTTTGGTACCTATGAAATAAGGAACCGATTTATAGATCTAGGCTCTATCTTCTTAGTTTTCAAAAAGAAATGCATACTACCCAGTTCCTCAATAGAGAATGCATTGGGTTTCATGACTTTCCCAGTTGTCAATAAACTTTCCCAATAACTCTCTTTCCTTCAATATTTCCACATTCGTTTTTGCTGAGGTGGAGAACCCCTAGTCAAAAGAAGGGTTTGATTTTTCCTTCTTCACACATTTGTATGGAGGAGTTATGTGTATGCATTAAACCACACGACAAACACAAAACCCGTAGAAATCCCTTAAGGACTATCCATGAACCACATTCTGCACTAGTTGCAAACACAATGTCATAATGAGGGGGTGATCTGTGGAAGAGGCAATGAATTTGCTCTAATATAAGATCAAATATATGAGGCAGTGGAAGATTGAGCACAGAGGAAATGATGACTTCAAAAGGAGTTCAAATATTACTTAAAAAAAGGTGAAAGTCTGAGCATACTCAATGAATTTGAATGGCCACATAATTTTATAAACCATATCTCGACAGAGCAAAGAATTTTTGCATCAAGTAGATTGGGAAATCATAGCCACTGCGGAGCAGGTCTATAGGGCTCCATATTGAGAAATCAAGATACATTTTTCCAAACATTATGCCCATAATTTAATTATTACTGTTGTAGCCGCTACAACACCACCCAACATTTTGGGTATATTTAAAATTTTAGGTCTCCCTATGCTCCCTCAGCCATTAGGGTCTCGACCTGGCCTTTATTCAGTGACACCCTCGTGACCTATTCCCACCAAACCTGTTACCGCACCCTCTTGTCTTGTTGTCTCATCAATACACTAGGGCCTGGGGGCCTGCTGCTTCAAAGAGCATTGAAAGTCCCTCCATGGATTTAAAAGGTAGGTTTCACCTAGATTTTCATGGTGGCAGCCTCAAACATGCTTGATTTATTTCCAATCCCTTTGTAAAACCTTCTCACCATCATGACAAGATACTTTTGCTGTAATCACGCCATGTGTGGGGGTATCTTGTGCAACAACCGTGATCATGCATGTACTTGAGTAAATTTTTTTCTGCGTTAAGTACTTGACATATTTTCATTGAAAGTGCTTCCACCATGGATCACTTAGGCACTCTATTTGGGTGTTACACCAAGCTCATGGTCCCATGTAAACCATTTCCAAATCTGGGGACATCATTCTCTAAAAGGTAACCATGGACTAAGTTAATATTATGATATTTCATGCAGGACGAGCCCAGAGATGATATGCCAAACAATATCACCGCCGCACTGAAGGAAATAAGTCAAAACTAAAATTACAAGGGCACATTTGCGGAACATGACACATTCATCTCCTTTCCATGTGGGGATGAGAGCAAAGGCTATATCTGAGGCCTTGTTAAGGTGGATGACAAGGGTAAGAGTAGTTCGAGCTGAAATATAAAAGGTGGAAGATATGTAATACCTATAAGTAGAGAACAAAAGGTGCACTAATTGGGGGAACTTTCAATCATGGTTAAGCGACGTCTTTCTGTATGTATGGCTTCATTCCTAACAAGACACTTGTAAAGAGAAATTACTTGTTCAATGGGGAGTCATATTTCAAATCAAAAGGGCAACCTCATTCTACATGCATACTTAAGCCATTTTTAAAGGGAAAAGGAAGAGTTCTAATGGTTGCACATTATGAAATGTTTTAAAAAGTCATAAGCCAACATGGGCATAAATCCAGCCCCATAAAATGCGCGTCTTATTGACTACCTGAAGAGCTAGATTTCGTGGAGTCCTGAAAAATTTTGCACGACATGGGAACATATGTGTCATGGAACCTTGTTAATTGGGAGGCAATTTGGTTAAAGGTATTCGGATGCTAAACGATATTAACCTCTCCCCCTTGTAAACCTAGTAAATTCTTAGGAGATTAATATATGACACGTCTGCGGAATCTTAGGATATTAGGACTTCAGGCCACACAAAGAAGAAAATGCAATGCCTGGTGAGGACCATTTGTGGCCAACCCAAGAGGAGGAAGGTGATCGGATGTACTAGTCGCCAAGTCGCACATGCTAAGGGAGTGACCACGGGCATGACTTGTGGAGATTGCGACTCAAAGACCTTGTTAAGCTGCGACTACATCCACGCTATTACCTTCACGCTATGTGTCTTGAACATGCGGACAAATCATGAGACCAGAGTGGAAATATGGTAAGATTGTAGGCTGTCTCAAATCTTTTGAAATACCATAAGACTCAACCTCTGAACGATACAACGAATGCTTGTGGGAGACATACCTGAAATCGTGTGCGGCATCAGCGTACATGCAAGAAACACACTCGACGCAGGCACAACAATAGAAGCTCCTGCGTTCCAAAGGATCTAAGAGAACATGATGTATTAGCCTCAGCCACAAAATTGTGGGGGGCATCCTTCAAAATGCAACGCTAAAAGAAACGCCAAATATACTTTCAGTGCTAGCTAGTGTCTAAAATTTCTTCAAGCACATTTTTCATTGCTGTCTTGTCTGTTTTGGGCCGGCAAAATTGAAATCTATTCACAAAAGCACCCGACTCGTGGACTTAAAATTGGCGGTCCAGACGTGTTTTGGATAGTCGCATTTCCCCTCCACGGTTGCACAGTCATGGGTGTTATGACCACAATGGCTGCTGAAGGACGTGACTCATGCGATGGTAGAATTCTCAAGCAGGTATGCTTCGCGTGATAATACCTTGAAAGAGTGTACGCAGGTCCATATCGCAAAGTCGTAGCATATGCCACTAGTGAGTAGGTGCGACCCAACCCTAGCGCGACTATGCGACCTCTCTGAGGTCGCGAGGTCACAAAAAGTGACACCCAAGAAAGCCGACAACTGATGCGACTCTCCGAATATGCGACGTCCGCACCAGGATTGCGACCTCACACAAATGTCAACACCCATTCCCATCAAATGGCCAGTCACATTCTTAGGAATTCAAACCACATGGAATGGGCATGCACTCAGATTACAAGTGGTGGCAGGCACCTTAAGAAAGGAAAATGAATGTTACATGTTAAGAACAGAGGGCATTTCCATTGGATGCGAGGTCGTATGGAGATGGAGAACAATTTTCATTGAACTTACGTAACAACATATGATCGAGGTGCTATTACGTGATACCCTATGAATCACACAACTGAGAACATGCAAGGGATATGAAAAATAGATGTGCGCATATACATATATTGGCTTTGTCAAGGATTTAATGGCACATCACATTTTAGTCATGCAAAGAATATTCAAGGAAGTGACCAAGGAAGCACCATGTGAATAGAAATGCGCTCGGTGCAAATAAGATTTTTTCGATCCTCCATTACCGCTATGCCATAGAGAAGAAAGAAGTCTTGGGTAAAAGAGCATAGGGTCACCATATGCAAACCACATACACCAATAATGCCGTGACATGACAAAAGACTACACAGGGGTCTAAATTAACAACATTTGTATGAATCACTCTTGTAATTAATTGAATACGCCTCTATCATCATTATTTGTTTATAAAGACATGTGACCTATGCTATTTGGTTGCAGATAGAAGCTGTTGATTTGCACGAAGAGCTAGAGTTGCAAGGGGGATCCTTCCCAAGCTCGAAGAACCTCACTATAGGCTCAATGGCACATATATCACCAGTCCATTCGCACAAGGTCAGTACTAAGGAAAGGCATTGGGTTTTGCAAGGGATGAGCTCCCCAAAGGAGAAAAATAGAAGGAATGGCCTTAGGTTGCAACCTCCCAGGTCGCAACTAACCTCAGGTCACATATGACCCCAGGTTGTAGGTCGCAAATAAACCCAGGTCGCAGGTCGCAGATGACCCTAGGTCGCAGGTCGCAAACGATCCCAGGTCGCAAAAGATCCCAGGTCGCAAACGATCCTAGGTCGCAGGTCGCAAACGACCCCAGGTCGCAGGTCGCAGGTCACAGGTCACAAATGACCCTGGGTCGCAGGTTGTGAATGGCCCAAGTCACAAGCCAGCCTAACAGTCAGTAAGACCAAGAGTCAAGGGAAACTCAAGGGTCATCTCAGCCTATATGTACAACTTCGGGAAAGGATACAGTGGAATTTTAGCTCTGCAATGGAAGCCAGGATGAGACAATGAATTGGTGCTTGAGAGCTAAAGGCACTCAGCTCTTGGTATCAAGTAGAGAGAGAGGTAGAGAGGTTAAGGTTTTTGGTATCATGCATTGAGATGAATAGCCCATGTTCCACTACTTGGTTTTGACGAGTTGTAAAATATGCATTTGAAGTTGCAACAACATTAATAATGTATTCTCATTTCCAAAACTGATTCACATGCTTGCTTGTGGTGATAGTACTAGCTGTCTTATATTTCACTATGTTTGTACGTGTGCTTTCATGCATGCAATTGGTTATGAACTAATTCATAGTGGTTGCATGTACGTTTGCTTTCGAATCAGTGTTTACTTATTCCTTGCCATGTCAGTGATCTATTGTGAACTACTTTGCAATTAACTTCTGGCATGTTTTCTTTCATGTATGTCTGACTGGGTTTTTGGCTCATTGATCCCGCTCATGGCGTGCCCCTGTTTTATTTTGCTGCTTAGACTTGCTTATATCTTTGTTTGTGGTTCATTAATCTTGGGCTAATTTTGCTTCATTGATTGGTCATTTCACCCTTGCCTCCGCTTCATCATCTTTTCATTGACAACCAAGAGTGGAAACACTTATGGCGGGAGCCGGGCCCACATACCGGATGGGGCTCCTATCCCAAACAGTGTGAGGTCTAATTGGGACCTTTCATTGGGGAGACCTCCCTTGTTGTTGGCAGTTCAATTTTTCCTGTCAACAAGTACTTTTCCCATAAAAGACCCAAGTTTGCATATTAGTCTACTCACAAAAATTATATATTATTTCTCTTATCAGTCAAGGGTTTCTTAGAGTTCCATAATTCATAATTTAAGTAATTACATTTTTTTGGGCTCAGATAAAGTGACTATAAAGAGTAATTTTGCTCAAATTTTAAAAGTTACAAAGAGACCACATGAATTTACTTTTGTTCAAGTTACAGAGGGCTAATATTCCTTTTTTGAAACCCATGTTTTCTCAAGAGAAATGTAACAAACCTACTAAAAATTACATGTAAATAAATATAATAAAGGTAAAATAATACCAAGGTCATGGATACGCATTCCAAGATGAATGTTGGGAAAAACATCTTTGTGTGGGTGTTCATTTGGTTTATTATGGATAATGAAATTGAAAAAGGAAATGGAAAAGGCTTTGGAAAGGAAAAATGATATTTTTGGCATTTTATTTATGAAAATAATGGAAGAAAAGGAAGGAGAAAAGGAAGGTGAAATGTAGCAGCCCCAGATTAAAAGTTCATGTAATAAAAGTTAATAAAGGTAAAATAAGACCACAGGCAAGGGACACTTATTCCAAGTTGAATGTTTGGAGAAATATCCTAGTGGGCATCACTTGTTATGTTTTATGGCTAAGGGAAAAATTGCAAAGGCAATGGATAAGGCTTTGGAAAGGAAAAAAGGCAATTTGGCACATTATTTATGAAAATCATGGAAATTAGGAGAAAAGTAAGGTGAAAGGTCACATGTTGCATGTGAGGAGGAAAATGAAGGAAAATAATAGAAAATTGAAGAAATTAGAGGCCTCATCAATAAAAAGACCTCAGAGCATTAGTTGCTAGAATTTTTTCAGTTTAGTGTTAGAACTAGTATCAGAGAGGAGAAAGCACCAAGAGGAAAAAGAAATCAAACAAGGAAAGGAAAAGAAAGGAAAGGAAAGGAAAATCAAAGAAGGACAAGGAAAGAAAAGGAAGGGAAGGATCAAGAAACTTCAACGAGAATACTTGCAGGTAATAGGTCACATGTATGGTTTCCGAGGTGGTTATGACATGCATGGTATGTGCATGTTGTTATTTGGTTCTTTTTCTATCATTGGCATGGATTTTTTCGGGTTTCAAAAGTGGATTCTAGTCTAGCCTTTCCATTTTTGGATAGCCATGGTGCGATGGGATTATTCTCGGTTTTGAGCCTTGGATTTCCGGATGGTTTCAGAATCCGGGGTGAGGTGGTCTCAAGAAAATTTGCTAAGGCTTAGGAATACCTTTACTGGTAATGGAGGGATACATGGTAATTCGCAGGGTGGACACAAGAAAATTCTTCAAGGACGGGTAAGGAATTGTGAGGCATCCAAGCTCCATTTGGTTTTGTGATCTTGACATAGGTTTAGGTGTGATCACGGTATGGAGAAGGTGGAGGTGATTTAACCTATGGATTCCCTTGATTGTGTTTGAAATGGTTTATCCCACGAGATCCCACATTCATGCTTGATATATGACACGGGGGTGATTGGCTTAAGAGATATTTGGCTCAACCAATCTATGGTTGGGTGGAATGTGGAAGTCTCGATCCTGGTCGGTATTTGCCTATGTTTAATAAAAGCTAAATTTCTATTGCTTTGGATAAAGAAATATACTATTTATTATGTGGCTTTAATGGTTGTTCTCTTATTATTATTTAACTCGTTATATGTTGGTTATAAGCATGGTTTTATGACAGATCTTAGTCATGGATCTTTTCATGTTTTCACTCATAACTGAATAAATAATGAATGCAAGACTTAATTAGTGTTATGGCAACTAATGTGAGAAGGAAGTGACCCTTCTTGTTAAACCTCATATAATTTTCCAGTCCTTCATGTTCAAACTTGCATTCATGACCTGTAGGTTGCATATCCACCAAGTGTTTGACAAAATGTCAGTTCCGGTTGGGGATGGTCATGTCAAGTCCTGGTTTCATTTTTTGGTTTACAAGCATTGTTGATATGTTATTTAAATTCTCTGGAAGTTTCACTGAGTTTTGGGCAGATACCTGAGTCCTGGCCTTGAAAAAGTGGCACAAAATTTAAAGTCATTGGCATAGAAGTAAGAAAAAAAATTCCATAGTCTCATGGAGGCATGATTATGTGTGTGATTGGGAACCCATAGTCTCATTGAGGCCTTGGAAAGGGAGCGAATGGGGCTCTAGGTTAGGGAAAAAGTGAGTTGTCTCAGGGGTTGGACACATATAGGGGTTATGTTACTCCTGGAGGTACTGTGGCACTTGAGGGAAGTCAGTAAGGTCTTAAGTTTTCAACTCCATTTCCTTAAGGTAACCTAAGAGTTTGAGTCTTATCATAGTGACCCTCAGTTCATGTTTACCCTGAGAAGACCAGTTAAAGTGGGTAGATATGGGAGGAGGCTTTAAAACGTGGTATCAGAGCAGGTTGCATTCTCTTTGGGTCAAATCTGATACCACAAGGTGGTATTAGAGCGTGGCTTCACTCTATTTGGGTAAGTCTGATGGTGTTAAGGTTATGGTTGTCATGCACGGGATCATGGTATACAGTTGATACGGTCATGCATGATGTTGTTGTTATCTTATGTTATTACATGGATATGGTATTAATATACATGTACATGATAATGTGTACTAATATTGCAGATGAGATAAGCCTCCCCTAAATGTCAGTAAGGTATGGATTTGATTTTGGTATCTATTTGGTTTATCTGACATGGTACACTTGCAAGAAGAAGAGAATTCAAGATGACAAACAAAATGGTAGACTACAGTTCCTATGCCACTTCTTATGGATCAATTTGGAAGCAAGGAGAAGAGTATTATCCTAGTATAATAATTACATTTAAGAGCTTGAGGGAAGAGATCAAAATTTTCAAAGAAAACAATGACAGGTTGGTTGAGGCTCAGGAAATACTTGCAATGGATCAAGAGAAGAAGGTAGAGGTTAATGCAATGATTCTTTAGAGCTTGTCAGAGTTGCGAAAACAAGGAAAAATGATAATCAATCAAGAAGAGGAAGAGAAAATTAATGGAGCCTATGGTAGCAGATCTCAATCCAGATACAGGTTGGATAGAGGGGACATAGTCATAGGTGGCAGATCACTGGATACACTTGACATGAGGACTGGTATGTATAATAATCATTCTAGTTCCTCATCTAGGAGACCTCATCACAGTCATCACCATCATCATTCTTACAGGAGGAGAGAGTATTTACCTGAGGTGATCTGAAAATGGAATGTACTTGTTTAAGGGTGCAAGGTATCCATTTCCCATAATTTCAAATTGAGCTATACACTCCAAGTGACCTATGAAAATGTGAAAACTTCTTATTTCTTATACAGAGATAGACTGTAGGGGCATTCACCGGACATGTCACCTCTAAAGAGAGGATGAGTTCCAGAGGCTACCTGGCCCTCTACAGACTCTGCCTAAAGAAATAATGAAGTTAACACTTAGAAGTCTTTGACATACACATACTTGAAGTTTGAAGTCTTGCGGAATAAGACAAATAAATTTCTACAGCTGAGTAGGTGATTATGTGTGTATGCAAGTTATGTATATTTTTTGTTTAACACTTTATATCAGTTTTGTTTAGCATATCATCTTCAGCAAATAAAGACATCAAAATGATAAAGCAGTTCACCCCCTCCTCTGGGCTACATCTGCTGGACCAAGCCTCTCAAACTAGGCTTGTCCTCTTGTATTAAAAATGCTACAAAGGCTAATAAAAGAATAAGAGTGTCTCGAAAGACAGATATGACTGTAAATACAGAATCAGAAGATAGGAATTAGCTAAACATGCTCTTTCCCAAACACTAAACAGTGAAATTTGTACCTGATACAGTACTTTTCCCCAATTGTCCCTGGTGGCCCTTTAGACTTGCATGGAGAATTTCGAGGTGAAGATGACCTCAATTGGTTTTGAATCCTCTGCCATTATACTCAGAATGTCGAAAATAGCAGAAACAGGCTTTTGAATCACCAAAAATGGATGAACAAAGCCTCCAAACAGCTCCAACACTGAAATGGCCCTAGTGGCCCTGAAAGCTTCCCTGAAGCTAAACAGTGAGAAAAATTCCTCAAAAGGAAAAACGAGCTGTATAAATGGATTCAGAATGCTGAAAAACTTCAGGAATGACCTTCGTTCCACATTCACTAACTGCACAATTCCCAATGCAGCTCCCAAACTGATTTGGCTATAGTGGCTCCTGGAACTTCCACGAAGCAAAATCACCTGTAAACGACCTCAGATGGCTGTGAAACCTGTGCCAATGGCTCCAGAAGGTCGAAGAGACCCAAAATCAAAAAAAAATTCGTCTTCAAAGACCTTTCCTAGCAGAAGTTATGCCACATTTACTAAACTGCCAGTTTCACCTTGGGAAACTCCACCAATTGTGGAAAGACTGCAGATAATGCCACCAAATAAGGGATAGGCGCCAAAATGGGCGGAGTCCGCCAATTCACCCGCACGGTTAGTCGTTGGCAATAAATTTTATGTTGATCCGCGTTCATATGGGCGGGGGTTGAAACCGTTTGCAATGAATGTTAAACGGTTTAATAAATATAAACGGTTTATATTAAAACACATATCACATAACATATGTGATAACCATTGTTAACTGCCGGTGGAATAGCGCGCCGATGATGTTGAGTTGTGGTTCCCCACCGGAGGATTTATGGGAAGGGGGCTGGCCCTTCGGGGCTGGCCCCCTTTCGGGCCCCGCCCAAACCTTCCACACTGTTTTTAAAACTCTTTGCCGCCAACGTAAACAACACAGAGCTGTGGTCCAACGGTAAAATCGCTCGGTTCTTACCCGCCCGACCATGGTTCGAATCCGGCCAACTCCATATAAAAATTTTGAAACGCATTTCCAATTTCGACCTTGGGGCCACGTGGCGGCCTCCGGGCTAGCCACGTGGCGCCCTTCCATTGGCTGCAAATGGAATATTCCCCAGAATATTCTGTGGAATATTCCACGGAATATTCCCAGAATATTCTATGGAATATTCTTTTTTTAATAAAATTTTCCACAAAGTCAAATTTGGCATTTTTTATGGAAATTGAGAAATCTTCAAACTTGAATAACTTCTGCATACGGCGACCGTTTTTCGAACCGTTCGCGGCGCCGGAATCAGGAAGACGAGCTCTATCCGGTCGTTTAGGTTCAAACTAGTTCTGAGCACCTTCATTTTTGACCATTTTACGACACTTGGTCCTGAGCTCCTGATCATGAGGAGTTCAAAGTGAAGCCTCCTACATTTGATGGAGAGATGAAGAATCCAGAATATGTAGAGGCATGGTTTCTTGGAATGAAGAAATTATTTAGATTGCATCAAGAGGATATTCAAGAAGAATCACTTATCAGAGAGGTACTATGATGATGGATCTAAGGAGTTTTATGAGCTACAAATGGGTTCTATGCAAGATGATGAGTACACTAAAATATTCTTGGAGCTGTTAACGTACATGCCATATATCAAGGAGGAGAATCATAAGATCCAAATATTCATCAGTGGATTGCCAAAAAAATATATAGACCAAATTGATTTTGATGAGCCTAGATCATTAGAGGAGGCCATCCAGAAATTGGAACATTTCTATGAGAAATCAAAGCGCAAAGTTGAGCCTAAATGTGACTTGAAGGGAAATGATAAAGTAAAAGGGAAATGGCCATCGAAGTGGGGAATTCCTCAAAATGCAGGTGAGAAATAAAATGTTGCTCCTTACAATAAGTTCAATGTAGCTAAGAAGGGACTTGTGTCATATCCTGGAGAGAAGCAAACTAGAGGTAATAATAGAGCACCATTGTAGTGTTAGATATGTGGAAAATACCATCGTAAGAAGGATGTCCATTGTACTAGGTAGGTAGGCCTCAGATCTATAGCACTCAGGAGAAACATAAAGTTGGGGATGTTGGTCATAGTATTCCTCGTATTTATGCGGATGTGAACAATAGACAGATGGATCATCCGACATTTATCATTGAGATGGACGATAAGCTTTGTGATTAAGTTATCTCTATTTTGATTGATCCTAGATCTAATTATAGTTATGTTAATCTTGACCTGGTGGATAAGTGTGGTTTGAGAAAATAAGTGCATGCAAACTCTTGGTTGGTGAATTTGGCTACAAGTACGAAGAAGAGAGTTCATCATTGGCTAAGAGCTTGTGCATTTGAGTTGAATGGTATGCCTGCAACAAAAAATTTGAATGTACTACCATTAGGATCATACAATATCCTTTTGGGTATGGTCTGGTTGTATCTTCACAGAACCAAATTAGATTACTATGAAAATACTATTGCGTGCCTGGATGATCATGGAGAAAAGAGAATCTTCTAGGTAAAGAAGAAGCCTACATCAGTGAGGATGGTCACACCTATGCATGCCAAGCGCAGTTGCAGAAAAGGGTGTGTGATGTTTGAAATTCATATTTCCAGTGACAAGTGTAAGGATTTTGAGGATGTAGAAATATTAAAGAGGTACCTTGTATTGCTACAGTTTAAGGATGTGTTTCCATCAAAGATTCCAAAGTTTCCTCCACATAGGGAAGTAAAAATTTTCTATTGAGTTGGTACTAGGGGCAACACCAGTATCAAAGGCACCTTACAGGATGAGCACATGAGAGTTGGTACAGATGAAGTTGCAGTTGAAGGAAATTCTTCATAAGGGATACATTAGGCCAAGTGTATCACCTTGCGGTGCACCAGTGTTGTTCGTGAAGAAGAAGGATGGTACTCTTATATTTTTCATTGATTACAGGAAGTTGAACAAGGTGATGATCAAGAACATGTATCCATTTCTAAGGATTGATGACTTGTTTGATTAGTTGAAGGGAGAAATAGTGTTCTCAAATACAAATATGTGATCAAGATATCATATTGTATGCATAAAAAAAGAGGACATCTACAATTATGCCTTCAGGACTATGTATGGACATTATCAGTTTTTTGTAGTTCCATTCAGTTTGATTAATGCTCTAGATACTTTTATGTGTCTGATGAATAATGTGTTGCATCCTTATCTGGACAAGTTTGTTATTGTGTTAATTGATGACATCTTCGTATATTTAAAGAATGAGGAATATCATGTGGAGCATTTAATAGCAGTGTTGACATTGCTAAGAGAGAACCAATTGTATGCTAATCTTAGCAAGTGTAGTTTCTTTCAAACAAAATTACACTACTTGGGACATGTTTCCAAGAATGGCATAATAGTAGATTTAGAGAAGATAAAGACTATCATGGAGAGAGAAACTCCTAGAAACGTGGAGGAAGTCAGATCATTCATGGGCTTAGCAGGTTACTACAGGAGGTTCACCAGGAACTTCTCATGCATTGCATATCCCATTACATCATTGTAGAGGAAAGGTAAGAAGTTTGAATGGACAGAGGAGTGTGAAACGATTTTTGAGAAATTGAAATAGTTGTTGACCAATGCTCCAGTGTTAAATATTGCATATAAGATAAAGAGTTCATATTATGTACATATCATTGCAAGAGAGGGCTTGGTGTAGTCCTTATACATAAGGGACAAGTGATATGCTATGAGTCTAGGAAATTCAATGAGCACGAGCAAAACTTTGTGACTCATGATATTGAGTTAGCAATTAATATTCATGCCTTGAATATGTGGAAACATTATCTTCTTGGAAGGAGGTTTGTGTTGATGAGAGGCCACAGTGGATTAAGATATTTGTTTGACCAACCGAATTTGAATGCCATAAAAGCTAGATGGTTGGCTTCCCTTAGTGAGTTTGACTTTAAGATCAGGTACATTAAGGGAAAGGAGAACAGGGTTGCAGATGCTCTCAACAAGAAAGCACAGTTGAACCATGTTGCATTAGTGAGATCATATAGCACAAATTTACATGATCATATATTATAGGTAGGACAATAGGATGACAAGTACAGGGAGCTTATGCACATGTTACAACAGGTACATGTGATCAGTATGTGGATTATCATCTTACAATAGATGGCTTGGTGAGATTTAGGGACATCATCTATGTGCTGGATGATAGTGAGCTCAATAAACTTACCTTGAGGGAGTTTCATGTAAAACTATATTCAAGTCACCCAGGATATCAAAAGACGTTGGCAATGGTTAAGAAGTTCTATTACTAGTCGAATCTAAAGAAGGAAGTCACAAATTTTGTGGTCATATGTTTGTACTATTAACAGGTCAAAGTAGAGTGTAAGCATCTAGGTGGGTTTCTTCATCCTATTCCGATTCTGGAATGGAAATGGGAGGTCATTTCCATGGATTTCATTACAGGTCTTACGAGGAAATCGAGGCAACATTATTATATCATGGTTGTGGTATACAGGTTGAGCAGTGTAGCCCAATTCATTCTAGTGAAGACTACTTATTCATCTAGTGAGGTAGCACATGTATTTATTAGGGAGATCGTGATATTGCATGGTGTTTCAAAGAATATTTTTCTGGACAAGGATGCCAAGTTCACTTCCAATTTTTGGAAGGACTTGTTTGCAGGATTGGGAACAAAGTTGGCCTTTAACAGAAATTATCACCCACAGATATTTGGGCAGACAGAGAGGGTCAATAAGATATTGGAGGATATGATGAGGATGTATGTCATGCATCAATAGAGGATATGGGAGGAGTACCTTCCATTGGTTGATTTTGCATACAAAAAAAATTATCATGAGTCATTGAGGATGAGTTTGTTTGAGGCACTGCATGGGTGGAGTTGTAACACTCCCATCAGCTGGAGTGATCCAGTGAATAGGGTACTTAATTGACTAGACATGTTGGAAGACTTGGAACATGAAATGCAGGTTTTAAAGAAGAATCTAAAGGCAACACAGGACATGAAGAAAATTTATGCAGACCAACACATGGCACTTAAGGAGTTTCAAGTTGGGTAGCATGCGTATTTGAGCATCAAGCCCAAGAAGATCTCCTTGAGGATCATATCATGTGCTAATTTGGCACTGTAATATTACAGTCCTTTTGAGTTCATTGAGAGGATTGGACCAGTGGCCTATAGACTTGCACTGCCTCCAATAGTGAAAGTCTATGATATTTTTCATGTTTCATTGCTTAAAATATATGTAAAAGATGTTGATCATGTTATTTATTGGTATGTATTACAAGTGGAGCAAGAAGGATAATTCCATATGGAACCTCAATGCATATTGCAGCGGAAACATCTCATGCTCTAGAACAGAGCACTCGAGCAGGTTAAAGTGCAATGGAAGCACTTTGGGCCTAATGAAGCTACATGGGAGATGACTGATTAGATGTGGGCTATGTATCCTTCTTTGTTTGTCAGTGAAGGAAAATGAGTTTGGGTATTTGTACATATTTATGTATGGTTGTTATTCTAAATACCACAATGAGCTAAGTTATAAATCTCCAATAAGATGGATGTTTGTCATATTTTCATGTTTGTCATGATGGTTTTTCTTTTGAGCAGGTTTTAATTATAAATACTGCAATGAGGTGGGTTATAAAGCTCCATAGGCATTATGATTTTTTTATCTTCAGTGGTTTTGCTGGGTATGGTATGGTTTAACACCGAGATCAGTGTTCCCCTAAGGGGGAGGGTTTTGTAACAACCCTGAGTTAAAAGTTTATGTAATAAAATTTATTAAAGGTAAAATAAGACCACAGGAAAGGGACACTTATTCCAAGCTGAATCTTGGGAAAAATATCCTAGTGGGAATTACTTGTGTTTTATGGATAAGGGGAAAATGGCAAAGGAAATGGCTAAGGCTTTGGAAAGTTAAAAATGTATTTTGGCACATTATTTATGAAAATAATGGAAATTAGGAGAAAATGAAGGTGAAAGGTCACAAGTTTCATGTGAGGAGGAAAATGAAGGAAAATAATGGAAAATTGAAGAAATTAGAGGCCTCATCAGTTAAAATACCTCAGAGCATCAGTTGGTAGCCTTTTGTTAGTTTAGTGTTAGAATTAGTCTCATAGAAGAGAAAGCACCAAGAGGAAAAAGAAAGCAAGAAAGGAAAGGAAAGAAAAATCAAAGAAGGATGAGGAAAGTAAAGGAAGGTAGGAAATCAAGCAACTTCATTAAGAATTCTTGTAGGTAACTGGGTCCATGTATGATTTCCTAGCTGGTTTTGACATGCATGGTATGTGCATGTTGGTATTTGGTTTTTTTGCTGTCATTGGAAAGGATTTTGCTGGGTTTCGACAATGGATTCTAGCCGAGCCTTGCCATTTTAGGATAGCCATGGTGTGATGGGATTGTTATCAGTTTTGAGCTTTGTATTGAAGGACGGTTTTGGAATCCAGGGTGAGGTGGTCTCAGGAAATTTCCCAAAGGCCTAGGAATCCCTTGACCGGTAATGGTGAGATACACAGTAAAGCCTAAGGGCAGAGACAAGAAAAATCCTCAAGGATGGTGAAGGAATTCTAAGGCATCCAAGATCGGTTTGGTTTTGTGAGCTTGACACCGGTTTATGTGTGATCAAGGTATTGAGAGGGCGGAGGTGGTTTAACCTATGGATTCCCTTGGTTGTGTTTGGATTGGACATTTATCCCATGAGATCCCACATTCATGCTTGGAATGTGGCACAGGGGTGATTAACTGTAGAGAGATTTGGCTCAACCAATCTATGGTCGGGTGGAAGGTGGAAGTCCCGAAATCGGTCGGTATTTGCCTATCTTTGATAAAAGCTCAGTTTCTCTTGCTTTGGATAAGGAAATATACTAGTTATTATGTGGCTTTAATGGTTTTTATCTTATTGTTATTTATCTGGTTATATGTTGGTTATATGGAAGATCTTAGTTATGGCTATTTTCATGTTTTCACTCATAACTGAATAAATAATGAATGCAAGACCTAATTGGTGTTATGACAACTAATATGAGAAGGAAATGACCATTATTGTTAAACCTCAGATAAGTTTTCAATCCCTCATGTTCATACTTTCATTCATGACCTGTCGGTTGCATATCTACCAAGTCTTTGAAATAATGCTAGTTCTAGTTAGGGATGGTTAGCTCAATTCTTAGCTCAATTTTTTGGTTTTCAAGCATTGTTTCTATGTTATTTACCTTCTCTAGAAGTTTCAATAAGTTCTGGGAAGAGACCTGAGTCCCGTTCCTAAAAAGTGGTACATCATTCAGTGTCACTGGCATAAAACTGAGCATAAAAGTCCATATTCACATGGAGGCAAGCTTATGCATGCGACTGGGAACCATAGTCACATGGAGGCCTTGGGAAGGGAGTGACTAGGGATCTAGGTCAGGGAAAAAGTGGGTTGTCTTAGGGGTTGGACACCTGGAGGGGTTGGGTTACTCCTGGAGGTCTCGTGGCACTTGAGGGAAGTCAGTAAGGTCTTAAGTTGTCAACTCCATTTCCTTAAGGTCACCTAAGAGGTTAAGTCTTATCATAATTACCCTCAACTCATGTTTACCCTGGGCATGCCAGTTAAAGTGGGTAGATATGGGAGGAGGCATTACATGAAAGGTCACAAGTTGCATGTGAGGAGGAAAATGAAGGAAAATAATGAAAAATTGAAGAAATTAGAGACCTCATTAATAAAAAGGCTTTTGAGGATCAATTGATAACTTTCGTGAGTTCAATTTTGGAGCTCTCTCTCTATTCTCTCTCTCTCTCACACACTTGGAAACTTAGATTTTTCCTTGAGAACTCTAGCATTGGATCAAGGAAAGCAAAGGAAGGACAAAGAAGGAAAAGGGAAGCAAAGATCAAGCAAGGAAGAGCAGGATCAAGCAACTACAATGAGATTATTTGCAGGTGTCAATTTTCATGTGTGATTTACTTGCTATATTTTTCATGCATGGTACATGCATGTGTGTATTTGGTTCTTTTGTTGTCATTGGCATGGGTTTTTCCAGGTGTGACAATGTTCTTCAACCTTGCCTTTCCATTTCTGGATAGCCATGGTGTGGTGGGTTATGTTGTATTTGGTTGAGTTAGATTTCTATATGGTTTTGAAACTAAGTGAGGTGGTCTCTAAAAGAAAGAACACAAGGCCTAGGAATCCCTATACCGAAGAAGGTGGGATTGCGTTAAAGTTGGATTTTGTGTGCCTCAGTAGGCCTAGGAATCCTTGACTAGTGAATGGTAAGATATACAGTAAATACTAGAGGTGTGTGCCCTCGACCAGGCCTAGGAATCCTCGACCGGTGAATGGCGGGATATACTGTAAATCCTGGAGGGTGGAGTCTCGATTAGGCCTAGGAATCCTCGACTGGTGAATGGAGGGATATATGGTAAATCCTAGATACTTGGAGGCAGGAAAGTTCGTCACGGTGTAGGTGGATAAATCAGGTGGTATCCATGCTTGTTTAGGTTCTAGTGATCCGGTGGGGATTGTGGTAAAGCTTGAGGAAACTTGGTTTGGTTTGGTTTTGAGTCCCACATACATGATTGGAATATGGCACGAGGGTGATTGACTGAAAGAAAGATTTGGCTCAGCCAATCTATGGTCAAATGGTTCATGTAAGTCCCATACCTGGTTGGATTTTACATTCATTGATAAGAGCATATTCTCCTTGGTATTTTATGTGTAAATGTAATAGCTTACATGTGTATTTTATGGCTATTACATCCTTGTTATTTATTTTGGTTATATGCTGGTTATGAGTATGTTTTATGATATACTTGATGTATGACTCTCATCATGTTTGATTAATAAGTGAATGTGCAATGAATGCATGACCTAATATATGATAACACAAACATTGTGATATGGAAACAATGCTCCTTTTCGAATCTCAGATAAGTATGAGACCCCTATGCTAAGATATGTTGTTATGACCTGTAGATTACATATTTGTGACATGTTTAACGAAATTCCTGTCATGGATGGTAGGGGTCGAATCAAGTAATTTCACAAGTGATTGCATTACTAGCTTTGTTTCATTGTTATTATTCATTTATGAAGGTTTCATGGAGTTCTGGGCAGTGGCCTGAGACCTGGCCCTAAAAAAGTGGCTCAAAATCCAGGGTCATTGGCACATAATTGCATGAAAAAGTCCAAAATTTCTCTCATGCCTTGCTATGGGAGCAATTTGAAGGCCTCAATCACATGCATGGCTTGTCATGGGAGCCATTGAGGGTCCAAATCGGTGATTTGTCAAGTTGTCTAAGGGGTTGGTCACCTGGAAGGGTTGGTTGGCTCTTGAAGGTTTTGTAGCACGTGTGGAAGGTCAGTTTGGTTTCGTTAGGTTGGTTCCACTTCCTTAACTATATATGGGGAGTTGAATCATATCATAGTAGCCTCTTGTCACATGTTTACCCTAGTTGACTGGTTAGCTTGGGTAAATGTGGGAGGAGGGTGTTACAAGAAAATATATTCCAACCACAAAGAAATGTTCTTGTTTTGGTCACATTTTACTTAGTAAAAATTTAAATTTGAAAGGAAACCATTACACAAGCAATAATAAATTAGGCAAGAGGAAATTATAATCTACTCAACAATTATATTTTTGACATATTGTGCTAAATGATATTATAAATATTGTAGTATTTTTTAGTGTTTAAAACATTCAATATGTTTTCCTTTTCATGAATGAAGGGTCATTAATAAATTTGTAGTGTTACAATAGTGAACTACTAAATAGTATTTTCTGTATAATCACAACACAAATTTAGTACACAATATTGCTACATAGTCACTACACATTTCACAGGGTTCTTGTACGCATTTGCTACGCATAATTTCAATAATGGCAACAAGAGTTGAACTACTTCAATTTGAGATATATGAATTACATGTTGACACCATGAAAAGTTTACAAGAAGCAGGATGGTTGAGCTTCCTGCCAAAGTTTAATGGATACAATATTGAGAGGTTTAAATTTTTTTCTTACACATTTGATGGGGAATGTGCCAGAATTGGGAATCTAGTAATACCTCTATTTAAGCATGTAATGGCACAAATCACGATTTTTCCTCGGGATGGAGAAAGGTGGTTCGAAAACCACCAATTGGAGGGAAAGCATGAATACCATTCATCAATAAATAAAGCCTAATTGGTTTATAAGCATGCCTAATAGTTTGTTAAAACATCCATGGAATGAATTAACCTTATTGGTACATAAGTATGTGGCTCATGAAGGAAGATTCAACCTCATTTACTTATTCCACATCAAGATCTCGAAACATTTATGGGGAGATAAAATACTGAATGTATCAAATTATTTTTTGTGCAACCTCACTAAAATGGAAAGGATGATCCAAAAGCACCCTGAAAATGAGCACATAAGTTTATACCACCATGATATCATCAAGAGGATAATAGAAGGGGAATTAGAAAAACATGAGCAAAAATGGGATCAAATTCTCTAAGGATAATAAGTTTGTTGATATTAGTGAAGAAGAATCACTCATGGAGGAAGAAGCCCTGACAAAAGAAGAGGAAATTGTTGAAATATTTTCACGCCAGCCTAAAAAACCACACGTGGCAAGAAGAAAACCCATTACATATACTAGAAGAGTTACAATGTTTATGACAAGGAAAAACCAAGAAGAAAAAAGAATGAGCAAACATTTTACCTATGTGGAAAAAATGCCAAGAATTATATTCTCTTCAAGTGCCATGGAGGCAGATGAAGACAAATAAACCTTATACAACTACATTGAATCCTTGGAATCCAAGGAGAAAGAACAACAACAACTGTCATCAACAAAGGACAAAAAGATGCCAAAGGAGTATATTCTCATTAATGAAGAGGAAAATACCCCCACTGAAGATGAATTTGTATAAATTTTGAAAGATATCCCTCAAAAATAAAAAGGAAAAGCTCCTAAGTAGTACTAAAGAAGTTATGAAGGAAAATAAGAGAAAAATTAGAAAGAACAAGAGAAATATTGAAGAGATGAGTGTCTTGGAGAAATATATCAGAACACAAAATGAATTGCTCAGAACACATAGCCTTACTATAGTGGAGGAAAATGAAATATTGAAAGAAGAAAACAAATACTTCAAGAGGAAAATCCGATTGTGTCAAGACAAGCATCTAACTAGTATCAAGAAAATAAATAATTGAAGGAAAAAAACAAAATCCTCTAGGTGAGATTATTGATAAACAAGTCAAGAGAAATATGATAGACATAACAACAAACACTAAGAGATATTGTGGTATTATTCTTCAGGAAGCAAGGGCACTTTGAGGATCAATGATACAATTTTTTAACACGAGGACATCTAACATCTTTGTCTTGGGGGAGATGTCAGTTCTCTATTTTGATGATATTTTTATATGACAGAATACCACATCTCGACCCTAATAAATTTTTTTCATACCACTCCATTTATATTTTGAACTCATTTTGATTAATAAACCACTCATTAAGGTATTTTATTAATAATTATTAATTTTAGAAATTTCATGAAAATGTATGCATTGTAAATCTAACTTATTATATTTTTACAAGAAACTAGTAGTTCTCATAAATGTTCATTCATTTTGATACTTGCAGGGAAATTGGGTAAAAATGGGAGGGTATTGTTTCCCATGATCCTAAGATGGTGAGATTATCCTTCGTTCCATGAAGAAAAACTAGCATAGGTACGGTCAATGCATAGTCAATACGACCACTTTGCTTGCTAAAACATAGATTCACACAAGAAATTTTCCCATATCTTCTAAAACACAATTTTCCCCATGAAAGTGGTTACGGGGAAGTGTAATAACCCTTTTTGTTGCACTATAGGTGAATGCCATTATGTGAAATTGTTTATGTAATTTATGTAAAAATGCAATTGATGACTTAGCTAAAGAAGAGGAAACATATTAAAAGATCTTATGAGGAAAGGATGTTTGTGATGTGCTAAACCTAGGCCACACCCACTTGATTTAATTCTATTACTTATCACCTAGAAAAATTAAATGGCTTACATAGACAAGTAATAAAGTTTTTATATAGGCAACCTAAGTGGAGGAGGTGCCCATAATTTTCCTTTCCTTGTGGGATGTGATGGAGAGAGGACGTCCATCTAGAAAAGAGGAAGTCAACGCATTAAAGAAGAGAAGGAAAAATAGAGCACATGTAGAACACAACAGAAGAAGGTAAGGGGGGCATATAGAGAAGAGACACAGTGGGAAAAATTGCATAGGAGAGGAAACACTCAATAAGATGTAGAGGAAAAATAGATATCCTTGAGCTAGTGTGTTGTGATTGGGGAAAGCGTTCCATATGACTATGTTGAGGCCTAGGTTGTGTGCCCGTGTTTGATAGGTCAATGGGAGGCTTGGGGGAGATTCAAATCACTTAGTGCTTACTAAGTAAGCCAATAAACCACTAAGTGCTTACTGGATAAGTTGATAAACCACTTAGTGATTGCTGAATAAGATGATAAATCACATGGGAGGATGTTTAAAGGATGATAAAACACATGGAAGGTGAGCTGAGCCAGTATGGTGCTCACTAAAAAGAGCTGATAAAACACTAAGTGCTTGCTGAGGAAGTTGATTAACCACTTAGATCTTGCTGAGGAAGCTGATAAATCACTTAGTGTTTGCTAATTAAGCTGATAAACCACCTGGACAGTGGGTTAAAGACTCATGCATTGATTTCCTTGAAAATATAGCGGATAAACCACCTATATAGTGTATTCAATCTCCTGGAACTAAGAAGTACCCCATTTGAGTCTTGAGTGAATCCTTGTGAGTGATATTAGAGAGGAAGAGAATGAATGTGGTGTTTATTTATAGATATCAGTTGGTAAAACACTTGGACAATTGACTCCCTCTCTTGTTTGTTTGATTGAATTTGGTGTGAAATTCCCGTAAGCAAATAACTTGTAGTATACCTAGGGGAGGATAATATGGGGTACATAGGGTGGTACCCAAGGGCATAATGTGATGTAAAAAGGGGACCATAATTAGTTAGTTTAGTAAATAGAGACCAAAAGTGGTTATCTACATTAATGATGATTATAAGTGGTTGACCCTATTATAAAGGGACAACAAATAGTTATTTTAGTTAAGGATAATGAATAGACATGCCATAAATAATAAATAAAGTGGTTAAATTTCATTATGGAAGGGGCCACAAGTAGTTAGGGTTTGTTAGGGTTTTGGGATATTAGAACATTATATATAGTTAAAGATAGGAAGGGAAGAGATGTCAGGTATTTTTTTGTATTGAGAAGAATATGGCTTGTGGAGTATTCTTCTTAAGGAGTAGTTGTATGGTGTTGTTAGCCACCTATAAATTCTGTTATATCAAGTGGTGGCTAAATTATTTTGGATAGCCTTCAAGAAACAATTTCATTTGCTAAATTTTTTTGATGCTTAAAGTCTTTTGATAATATCCTGTCCTTTGGATAATCGTCACTGCTTTTCCCCCTTTTCAACTCAGAAATCCTGCTAATTCCCAAGAAAGAATACTGCTGCAACCACCATTTTCCTTTTCCCCCTTCTGCCAAAACTAACCTCATTTTTGCCTTTTATTTTCCCATGAAATCCTTCATTATCATGTTTTCCCCTTCTCCCTTCATCAAAACCCCTTTGATAAGGTCTAAGACCCTTTCTTAGCCTTATCAAAACCCACCAACTCCTTTTAAAATCATTGAAAAATGCCTAAAATCACACTTTCATATTATGGAATTAAGCCCCCTTGGGCTAAGTCTTTAGCCCTCCCTTCCATATGCCTTGGTGCTGGAACCGAGCGCCAGCCTTCCAAGTGCTTATCGTGTTGCCCAATTGCGATTAGCCCCTCCTTTTAAACCCCCGGTCATATGTTTCTCCATGCGCCCAAAGGCCCCGCAATCGGGCGCCAAGCCATTTTGAATATTAATTATGTCCGCCCAAAGTTTAAACCTTTGGTTATATATTAAATCTGTCAGCTTTTATTATATTATATTTTTCCACCGGTCCAAATTTCAAGGCGATCTCCACCGTCGATCTGATCCACAGATCGACGGCGCGAAATCTCTTGCCCCGGTGGTCCTCGACATCCACTCACTGCTGCAAAACCGTGCGGTATCCATCGCACCGCTTTTAAGAGCGGGGCGGTATTTTTTTTATTTTGCAGCGATTCCATACACCGCTTGACGCGTGGCTTGGGCGTTGTTCATAAAACCGCCTTCCATCGCGCGTTAAAGATCGGACGTGGACTCGACGCGATATTGACGTCCACCGTCCGATCTGAGGCCGCTCATCGGACGGTGATCACTCACTAAAGAAGCCTGACGGTTAACCAGGATACGACGTGGTCATAAAAACATCTCTGTCGTCGATTTGATCTACAGATCGACGACCCATAATTCATCCCCCTGATTCCTCCTCTTTGACTTTTCGCCTCCGCTCTCGACCGTTTTTCGCCTCCGCTCCAATTCAATTTCTTTTTCTGCCTTTCCTTTGAATTCCTCTGATGAATCTAGACTGTTGGATGATGCCATCCAACGGCCACACTTCCTCCACGTGCCTTCTGAAGCAGTTAACCTATACATGTAGGATTTTATAATAGTTGTTTGTATTTTTGCAGGGTTTTATGGTTTTTCCGCTATGTCTGAAGAAAATTTGAAGGCGGAGGGTGACAATCCTCCCGCCTTCGATTCATCAAAGAAAATCCTTTGTAGGGTTTAAAATTCATGTTTCATCAGTGATTCACGAGGCATTGATGCCATATCATCCCTGCGCAACCCTGCACACCAGCAAAAAACACAGTAAAACAAGCACATTCAGAGAAGTATCAGTGCCGAAGACAAAATATATCAGGACATAAAATTAAAGACAGATCTATAGGGATTACGGCTAAAAATGGATTATCAGAATCCTGAAACACAGTTTAAAGAAAATCATAAGTGTCTTATTAGACAGAAAGCATACAGTGCCACATCAGGGGCTAATTAAAATTCCCCAGCCGTCACAGAGCCACCTACAGCCTCAAAGCAATCAAAGGAAAGCCGAAGTTATCACCAGACTTAGAGATATTTTGCATCAATATAGCTGAACTATTATTTCAACCAAAAGAACTTATTGTCAGCTGTCAGCAGAAGTTATTACAAGGATAACAAGGAGCCTTGAAGTCAACAAATTCTTTCCAGAAAACCTAATAGTTAATATAAGTAATTTAATACAGAAGACACCTATGTAAGCTTCTTCATTGAGCCCCCAAAGGTCGAGAAGCCATTTAAGTCTGTATTAATTAATTTTTGAGATCTTTTATCAGATCTCACCTCCTCATTCTTCTATATATACTTCTGAAGAAGATGAGCGAGAAGTCGGTTGATCACTAGTTGTAATATTGAAACTCTCTGAAATAATACATAATTTGTTGAAGTTGAAGAAGAAATTTGAAGTCTTGGAAGTCCTGATGATGTTGTTGCATGCTTGTTCTTGAGAAGGCTCTATCATTGGATCCATGAGCTTGGATGTTGGTGAAGTATTCTGAACTATTTTATGTTTTCCCCTGTTTTCATTGTGTTCCAAAACTTCTTACTACAGTAGGTTGAAAGTTTTAGGCTAAGAAATGACTCCTGGAAGCACCTTAGACCTGTTCATCCTTCACTGTTTTATGTTTTCTTCTGCTGAAGTATTTTAGAGTCCTTAATCTCTCTCTTTAGTCTTCATGCTTGTTTATTTCCTTAATAGTTCGAATAGTTGGTTTCAGCATGATTTATGGTTTTCCCTGCTTGTCTGTTGCCACTTAAAAGCTGTTATTGAAGTCTCCCTTTAAAGTTTCTTGTTTACAGTAAGTCAAGGAGGTCTGTTCCGATCTTGCCCTTTGTCCTTTCTTAAACAATTGTCTTAAAGGTCTTTGTAGTTGTAATCATAGATGTGTTAGGTGTTCCCTCTTCTATGACTGCAATTATCAGTGAATCTTTTATGTTTTTTAAGTCATTTGAAATAAAATCTTTGAGGAAATAGGGTGTTCCCCGAATCTTAGGTTTCATTTCAAAAGTTGTTTTGAAATCATTGTCTGCTTAAAGGTGTGATTTGTAGAATTCATGGTTAGCTCTGTCTATCAAAAAGCTCTTTATTGTTCAAATTGTGTTTTCAAATTCCCTTTGTTGAGAATTAAACTTCTCTTTCCAAATCATTGATGTCCATCTCATTCCAAAAACCAAAGGATCCTGTGGCCAAGTTAGATTTGCCCTCTGATATCCCATATCCCTTGATGAGTATGTTATGACCTCTTTTTGACTCCATTGCCCAATGAAATAGATGTTCCTACATTCTACATGTCTTTCCTAGGCCTTTCATGTTCTGCTGTGTCAATCCAACCAAACAAACAAACAAATACCCGCACTTAATAACTAGTCTAAAATCCATACTCTAAGCACACAAGATAAACCTTTGCAAACAAACTTTCGAGAGATCCCTCTCTGAGAATAGGATGACTAGATCCCGGGACTCTAAATATTGGTTCTGATGTTGCCTTGTCTTTTGATTTGCCTAACTATCAAAACACGGGACACCAACATAATGGCGATCACGGTGGGACATTGAGTAAAATCTTCAAAACAAAACACTCACTGTCTAGTATAACATAAGTAACCTCCCTCAAGCACTACCAATCAATGGTAATCATGATAGGACCTTTTGAATCAGTGACAAACTAAGTAACCCTTAGGATTCTCATAAAGCCTGATCAAACCTTGGAGGATTCAGTTACCAAGCCATAAGAGTGAAATCTGTACGATTTGACACCCTAGCTAAGTGTTAGGTCAGATTTAGCACACTCTTATAACCTATAAAACTAGAATAAATCAGAAAAACCCAAAAAAGCATTTTAGTTTGGCTTCACAAATAAACATGGTGGTGGAACCATCCAATATATTACCTTCATAAAAGCTAAAAAGTTTCCACCTGGCGACTCCACTAGCCCCAGTAGGCCTATTACTCATCTAGGTTCCCAGGTCTCTTTAGGATTGTGTTAACCAACTTTGAAGAAGTTTAGGAGCTTAGTCCCTTACTAGATAAGACATCATGAGAGGTAAAAATTCCAAAAAACAACCCTTAAAACCTCAACCTCTCTCATTTTTTGAAGAAAAGTCTGGCTTCACATAGGATCAACACTAGATCCCATCCAGACCCAAATCCTCCTTTAATCGTTGAAAATCCTGAGAGAATTTTGTGGCAGAATTCTGACTCAGGAAAATCAACTGTTAATAGGAGCCTCCTAAGAACAATTTCCGTCCCTGAAAACCTTGTTGTCCTAGAGGATTCACACTTTGATTTACATCATACACAGAACATCTTTAGAACTAGATCTCAAGGTGATTTAAACGAGACTGATCTTAACTTTGCAGATTTGCAACAGAGCTTTATTAGAGAAGCCTCACCTTCTACTCCTCCTAATTCCCAGCTTCTTCATCACTTTAGTCTTTTTCATAACAAGTCTGCTCAAAATCAGTTTGTTGGCCCAAGTATTTCTTCCACTCCAATTCATACTACCACTATTCAAAACACTCCTGTTCAGCCCACTCTTACTCTTGTAAATCCACCTCTTGTAAATCCACGCTTATTTCCAGCAATGGAAACATGGTATGCCCCATTAGTGTTACCACAACCTCTACTTCCCTTACCAAATGATTACCAATCCAAAATCCCTCACTTCATTGGAAAAGAGTCTACAACAGCTCAACATCATGTAGATAGGATGGAAGATGCATTTGATTACATGGAGATAGAAGATGAAGCTGTGAAGATGAGGATCTTCGCCCAAAGTTTAGAAGGAGATGTAAAGAAGTGGTTTAAAAACTTACCTCCTAATAACATAAATGATCTCCCTGCCTTGCATCAAACATTTATCAACAAATGGGAACTCAAAAGGAACCCTCTCCAAATACTAGCAGAGTATAACAGCCTCAAGAGAAATAAAGGGGAGAGTGTCCATGATTACTCCACTAGTTTAAATAGTGTTTACAATGCTCTCCCATCTCACATGAAACCTCTCCAAGGCATGGCCTTGGTAAGGTATCCCGAAGGCCTTGATGTTGAAATGACTTATGAATTAAGAGGGAGAGATTACTTAACCTTGGAAGACATGCAGAAAGGAGCTTTGAGTGTAGAAGCAAACATAATCAAGAAAAGAAATAGGTTGAGATTAGAGAAGAGGGTAACTTATAATGATGACCTACTACCCTCAACCTCAGCGCCTGACACAAAAATTGACAACCTAGTGAAGGTGATGGAGAGGATGCTTGAAAAGATCAATTTAAATGAGAGACTGCCACCAAGAGAACCTCAAAACAATAAAAATAGAAATAGAAATCAGAATTATAAAAGAGAAAACAATCAAGACAAGCAAAAGGAAAGCGACCAACAGATTAGACCTCCCTTCCAATAGAACTATGTAGATCAATATGAGGAATATAGGGAGTTGGAAAGGTTGGAAGAATCTCAGGTAAACTTGATTGGATCATACAGTGGGGACGATGTTTTCCTCACTGAGGAAGAACAAGGTTTCTTTTCTTATGATCAAAATACAAACACCTATGAATATTCTGATGACTATAGATTGGGTTTTGAAAATGCAATCATGGAGGTACACAAACAATATGATCTTAGGAGCAAGGGAAGTATAGATAATTCAAAGGATAAGAACACTAGCACTTCTGTCAAGAAAAATGCAGAAAACTAGCCCAAAAAGATAGCAGAGAAAACCAAAATTTTGGCCAAGAAACCAGACTTAAACAAAGACAAAAGTGTCCAGCCAAATGTTGAACAGAGCACCCCTAGCACTTTAGCTAGTGGTCCTAATAAAACTGTCCCAATTACCAGTCCAAACAAGGTTCAACAAATCAAAGTTGTTGAAAAGAATTCAATTGAAAAGACAGATGTAAATATCAACAAGTCAATTATTCCTTTCAGCCTTGAGGGAGAGATTGCCAAGATAAAAATTGCCATTCCCTTAGCTGAACTAGTAATCCAAGAAGTGTACAAAAACCAAGTTTTGAAAGCTTTGAACTTAGGAAGTGATACTAACACCTTGAACTTGACAGATGATAAACCTGAGTTGTTGTTTGGTCCTGAAGTTGAAGGAAATACCAAGAAGGGGCTGTCCCTCCCTTCTATGTTAGCTTGAACATACACGAGAAAATTTTACACAATGCCATGTTAGATTCAGGAGCTTCACACAATCTAATGCCCAAGGTGGTAATGGAGAGCTTAGGCTTAGAGATTACTAAACCATACAAATATTTGTATTCCTTTGACTCAAGCAGAGTCAAATTTTTGGGTTTAATCAAAGATTTATGTGTTAATCTAGCTCAAATTCCTGCTAAGAGTCTAGTAATGGATATAGTTGTAGCTGACATTCCCCCTAAGTATGGCATGCTCTTATCAAGATCTTGGGGAGCCAAACTTCAGGGAAGCCTTCAAATGGACATGTCTTATGCCACCATCCCTGTTTTCAACCAAAACAGAAGACTATACAGGGAATCTCACATGAAGTACATGGTGAGTAACCTAGACAAACCAAACAACACTCCAATCTACTCTATTCAATCAAGTTTAGATTCATTTATCTTATGTAATGAAGATGAAATCACCCAACCAGATAAGGAAAACATGCACCCAATCAGTTCACCAGAACAATCAAATCTTCCCTTCGATCAAATTCAAAACATTGGCAATCAATAGCCACAAGAAAATGAAAATGAGGCAAATGTACTTTGGACAATAAAATTTGATGGATCCTATAACAAAACAAGTGCAGGGGCAGGTGTTTGGATCCAAAATACGAATCAAAGTTTTTCATACAAATTGGATTTCCCATGCACTAACAATATCACTGAGTATGAAGCCCTTCTCCTAGGCTTACAATTGCTTAAACAATTAGAAGCCCAAAAGATATCCATCCTAGGGGATTCTGAACTTATCATAAAAAAATCAAAGGAGAATACTCAGCTAGAAATCCAATGCTTAGGGAATATCGGAACACTACCCTTGATTTATTAAAAACCTTCGAAAAATATGAATTCATTTTCATCCCCAGAGCACTGAATCATCTAGCAAATGAACTCGCCTTCAATGCCAGCAACTTCCAAATACCTAAGATAAATGAACGACTCTGTGTAAAGGTAAAATACAGGCCTGCTGTGCTTGATAACGAGGATCACTGGCAAGTTTTTGAATCTGACAAACACATAGATGATTTCTCGAAATCAGAAAACGATTTCACCATACCAATATCAGAAACCAGCCATGAAGAAAACTGTTTGTATATTGAACAAATCCCAGAAGTTGGAATGACATATTCTGATGATATAAATCATTATGAGAATCCTTTTGAAGTAGAGCTAACTTATAACACAGACCAATAAGACTTGGAAGTTTTACAATGCAAAAATGACCAAATTTCAAGAGGTCTCACACCTTTAGAACACCTTTTCGATTTCAACGATGTAGCCAAAGAACCGAGAATGGAGCCTGTGGAAACAAACGTGGAAGAGCATAACATAGGCAGTCTAGCAGAACCCAAAATGATCAAACTATCCAGCACTCTCCCAGCTCACATAAAATCGCAATACATAGAGCTGTTCAAAGAGTTTAAAGATGTTTTTGCTTGGGGATACAAAGACCTGAAATCTTATGATACCAACATCATCCAGCACAAGATTCCCCTGAAGGAAAATCAAAAGCCTTTTAAACAAAAACTAAGGAGAATAAATCCTCTCTTACTACCTTTAGTTAAGGTAGAAATTGAAAAAATGCATGATGCTGGAATCATAGTACCCATTAGATTTTCAGAGTGGGTATCAAACTTAGTTTCTGTTAGAAAGAAAACAGGGGAAATCAGGCTCTGTATTGACTTCAGAAATTTAAATAGAGCCTCTTTAAAAGACAACTACCCCTTACCCAAGATGGACCATATACTTCAAAGGGTAGTTGGATTAAGAAGGATTTCACTCTTAGATGGGTTCTCGGGTTACAACCAGGTGTTAGTGCTCCCAAGTGATCAAATCAAAACTGCTTTTACCACACCTTGGGGCATCTTTATGTATGTCAAAATTCCTTTTGGATTGATGAATGCAAGAGCCACCTTCCAAAGGGCCATGGACATAGCCTTTTCTGAAGACATTGGCTATTTCATAATCATTTACCTTGATGACATAACTGTTTTCTCAAAAACTGATAAAGAACATTTGATTCACCTGAGAAAAGTTTTTGAGAAGTGTAGGAAATTTGGCTTATCATTGAATCCCAAGAAGACACTCTTTGGTCTCCAAGAAGGTAAAATTCTTGGCCATATAATTTCAGAAGAGGGAATCAAAATAGACCCTAGAAGGATAGATGGCATATTGCAGATTAGCCATCCAAGGAGCCTCAAAGAATTGCAATCTTTCATCGGAAAGATTAATTTTCTGAGAAGGTTCATTCCTAATCTTGCTAAGCTATTAAAAAACATTACAAACATGCTTAAGAAAGACGTCGGTGTAAAGTGGACTTTACCAGCTAAACAATCGTTCGAACTGGTCAAACAAGCTCTTACTCAAACACCAGTCTTGATTAGTCCAGATTTTACCAAAGACTTTTACATCTTTTCTTTTGCATTTGAACATACAATAGCTGCAGTTTTACTTCAAAAGAATGATTTGGGGCAGGAAAAACCAATATCTTTCTTTAGTAGGGCCTTAAGAGATGCTCCTCTCAAATATAATATCATGGAGAAGCAAGCCTTAGCATTAGTGAAATATTTAAAAGACTTTAGGGTCTATATTTTACACTCTCACATAATTTCTTTTGTTCCACATACTGTTGTCAAGGACATTCTAAGTCAAGACCCTGATGGTAAAAGGGGAAAATAGAATGCTACTATATTTGAGTATGACTTAGAGATCAGGCCCACCAAACTAGTTAAAGGGCAAGGATTAGCAAAACTTATGGCTGAGTCTAACTTCTAAGCACTAGACATGAATATGGTAGATGTGTTGGAAGAAATAGAAGAATCTACTGCTCCTTTTATTGAAGAAACATTTTTGAATTTTCCTTGGTATGCTGACATTATTTATGTGCTTTTATATTTAAATGCCCCCCCTTCTTTGTCTAAAACTAAAGCTAGATTTTTGAAACAAAGGGCTTTGAGTTTTTGCATCCTAAGTGGGGTGTTATATTGGAAAAATGCTGTTGGAATTTTACTTAAATGTTTACTTGAAGATGATGCAGGAAAAATCATGCATGAGTTGCATGACGGAGAATGTGGAGGACACCTCTACTGGAAGGCCACAACAAAAAAAATTCTTAGATCAGGTTACTATTGGCCTACCCTTTTCCCAGACACTCAGAAGTTGGTCATGTCTTTCCATAAGTGTCAAATCTTTGATGGCAAAAGAAAACTCCTTCCCTTACCCTTACATCCTATCAAAGTTGAGGCACCTTTTCAACAATGGGGGCTGGACTTCATTGGGGAAATCCATCCATCCTCATCAACTCAACATAAGTGGATCCTCACGGCCACTGAATTCTTTACCAAGTGGATAGAAGCTATACCCTCTAGAAATGCTAATGACTATGTCATTATCAAATTTCTTGAAACAAATATCCTATCTAGATTTGGTTGTCCCAGAAAAATCATAACAGACAATCCTGCTGCTTTTAAATCTAAAAATATGGTTGACTTCTGTTACAAATACCACATAACCTTGGGCCATTCCACTGCTTACTATCCCCAAGGAAATGGATTAGCTAAATCTTCCAACAAGAGCCTCATCAATATCATTAAAAAGCTGTTGGAACAAAATCAGAAATCATGGCATAGTAAACTGGTTCATGCCTTATGGGCTGATAGGTTAACTACAAAGAAATCAATAAATATGTCCCCCTATCATCTAGTTTATGGCATGGATGCAGTTTTTCCCACCTCGTTGGGAGTGCCAGTCATGAATCTCCTTCAATAATTGCAGGTTGAAGAGAATGATATGCAGAGGAGAATCAATCAAACCATCCATTTGCTACAGACCAAAGAAGAAGTTTATGGAAGAACACAGTTAATCCAAGAAAATATGAAGAAGCTATTTGATAAGAGGACTAAGGAAAAATTTTTCCAAGTTGGAAATGTAATTCTTAAGTGGGATCAAGGAGAGAAGAGAAGGGAAAACATGGCAAGTTTGAGAACTTGTGGAAAGGGCCCTATATTATTCATGCTGAGAGGGGTCACAATGCATTTTTCTTAAAAAAATTGAATGGAGAAGATCTATATGGAGGTCCTGTCAATGGAAGGATGCTAAAGCATTACTTCTACCAAGAGTCTTGAGTTTAAAGCATTTTATTTTTCATTTTAAAGATCATAGTCTAGACATTGCATTCAAAGTTTGAAAAATCAAAAAATACAAAAACAAAGAAAAGAAAGAAAAGAGGGCAGATTGTAAAAAACAAGAAAGGTATGGCCCCGTACCAAAAAAGAGAAACAAATTCTGAAAGTGTGCAAGCCCAAATGCCACTCCTAAAAAACACACTTCTAGTTAGTCAAACCGCCCAATCTTGACTAATTAGCTTTAAATTTTCTGCTAATAGAATAGTGAATTCGATTGGCCAAGCTGTTTAATCTTGGCTCATCAGTAGATAGTTTAGGATAGAAATTAAAGGTTCAAACATGCTTAAAATATGAACCTGGGTTTCTAAAGAGAAAATGACTCAAAATCTGTTCCAAGTTCTGAGTCAAAAGATGTAAAAATATGGTTCTGATCAGCTCAAAATTTGAACCAGTTAGCAAAGGAAAGACAGCTCACGAAAGAGTCAAAATAGAGCTGAAGAAAAGAGGAAGGAAATGTTTTAAAAATCTCAGATCTCAAACCTTCCATTTTTGTTTTAAATTTTCTGCAAAATAAATGTCTATGTGCAGCTTGTTTTTATGCCATAGATCACAGCAAGTCAAATAGCTCAATCTTGACTTGACTGTTTTTAAATTTGTGTTTTAGAAATTAGAGAAATAAAGTCTGTTGGACAGTTTAATCCCAATAGATAATAGATTAGGTAGAGAATCATATGGGCTCATTTGTTTAATCTAAGCCCATGGAGAAATAAGGAGTAGAAATAGATTAGTTTCCCTATTTTCAAAAGAATAAAATGTTGTGAAAGAGTTTGCCAATCCAAGTGCACTCTAATGAAGAAAAAATGTTAGATCAGTAGGATTGGGTAGGTAGAAAGATTGTATTGATGAAGATCCATTGTTTTTATGGCTGCTAATATATTTCAGAGCAAAAGAAGATCATCCACAGAAAAAAAAACAACCCCATGGATGAGGCACAGGTCAGCCTCCCAGAAAATGCAATTCTGAAGTTCTTGATGCCTTAAAAAAAGGCACCATCCCCAAGTGGAGCCACTGTTAGCCACCTATAAATTCTGTTATATCAAGTGGTGGCTAAATGATTTTGGATAGCCTTCAAGAAACAATTTAATTTGCTAAAAATTTTTGATGCTTAAAGTCTTTTGATAATATCTTGTCCTTTGGATAATCGTCACTGCTTTTCCCCCTTTTCAACTCAGAAATCCTGCTGATTCCCAAGAAAGAATACTGCTGCAACCACCATTTTACTTTTCCCCCTTCTGCCAAAACTAACCTCATTTTTGCCTTTTCTTTTCCCATGAAATCCTTCATTATCATGTTTTCCTCTTCTCCCTTCATCAAAACCCCTTTGATAAGGTTTAAGACCCTTTCTTAGCCTTATCAAAACCCACCAACTCCTTTGAAAATCATTGAAAAATGCCTAAAATCACACTTTCATATTTTGGACTTAAGCCCCCTTGGGCTAAGTCTTTAGCCCTCCCTTCCATACGCCCTGGTGCTGGAACCGAGCGCCAGCCTTCCAAGCGCTTATCAGGTTGCCCAATTGCGATTAGCCCCTCCTTTTTAACCCCCGGTCATATGTTTCTCCATGCGCCCAAAGGCCCCACAATCGGGTGCCAAGCCATTTTGAATATTAATTATGTCTGCCCAAATTTTAAACCTTTGGTTATATATTAAATCTGTCGGCTTTTATTATATTACATTTTTCCGCCGGTCAAAAGTTCAAGGCAATCTCCACCGTCGATCTGATCCACAGATCGACGGCGCGAAATCTCTTGCCCTGGTGGTCCCCGCCATCGACTCACCGCTGCAAAACCGCGTGGTATCCATCGCATCGGTTTTAAGAGCGGGGCGGTATTTTTTATTTTGCAGCGATTCCATACACCACTTGATGCGTGTTCTGGGCGCTGTTCATAAAAATTCCATCCATCGCGCGTTAAAGATCGGACGTGGACTCGGCGCGATATTGACGTCCACCGTCCGATCTGAGGCTGCTCATCGGGCGGTGATCACTCACTGAAGAAGCTCGACGATTAACCAGGATATGGCGCGGTCATTAAAACATCTCTGCCGTCGATCTGATCTGCAGATCGATGGCCCATAATTCATCCCCCTGATTCCTCTGCATTGACTTTTCGCCTCCGCTCTCGACCGTCGATCTCTGCGCGATCGACGATTCCAATTATATTTCTTTTTCCGCCTTTCCTTTGAATTCCTATGATGAATCTCAACCATTGGATGATGCCATCCAAGGGCCACACTTCCTCCACGTGCCTTCTGAAGCAGTTAACCTATACATGAAGGATTTTATAATAGTTGTTTGTATTTTTGTAGGGTTTTATGGTTTTTTCGCTATGTCTAAAGAAAATTTGAAGGCGGAGGGCGACGATCCTCCTGCCTTCGAGTCATCAAAGAAAATCCTTCACAGGGTTTAAAATTCACGTTTCATCAGTGATTCACAAGGCATTGATGCCATATCATCCTTGCGCAACCCTGCACACCAACAAAAAACATAGTAAAACAAGCACAGTCAGAGAAGTATCAGTGCCGAAGACAAAATATATCAAGACATAAAATTAAAGACAGATCTATAGGGATTACGGCTAAAAATGGATTATCAGAAGCCTGAAACACAGTTTAAAGAAAATCATAAGTGTCTTATCAGACAGAAAGCATACGCTGCCACATCAGGGGCTAATTAAAATTCCCCAGCCGTCACAGAGCCACCCACAACCTCAAAGCAATCAAAGGAAAGTCGAAGTTATCACTAGACTCAGAGATATTTTGCATCAATACAACTGAACTATTATTTCAACAAAAGGAACTTATTGTCAGCGTCGCTGTGGGGGGCATACATTCTCAAAAACTTCAATAGTTAATATAGCTTCTTCATTGAACCCCCAAAGGCCGAGAAGCCATTTAAGTCTGTATTAATTAGTTTTTGAGATCTTTTATCAGATCTCACCCCCTCATTCTTCTATATATACTTCTGAAGAAGATGAGTGAGAAGTTGGTTGATCATTAGTTGTAATATTGAAACTCTCTGAAATAATACATAGTCTGTTGAAGTTGAAGAAGAAATTTGAAGTCTTGGAAGTCCTGATGATGTTGTTGCATGCTTGTTCTTGAGAAGGCTCTATCATCAGATCCATGAGCTTGGATGTTGGTGAAGTATTCTGAACTGTTTTATGTTTTCCCCTGTTTTCATTATGTTCCATAACTTCTTACTATAGTAGGTTGAATGTTTTAGGCTAAGAAATGACTCCTAGAAGCACCTTAGACCTGTTCATCCTTCACTGTTTTATGTTTTCTTCTGCTGAAGTATTTTAGAGTCTTTAATCTCTCTCTTTAGTCTTCATGCTTGTTTATTTCCTTAATAGTTTGAATAGTTGGTTTCAGCATGATTTATGGTTTTCCCTGCTTGTCTGTTGCCACTTAAAAGCTGTTATTGAAGTCTCCCTTTAAAGTTTCTTGTTTACAGTAATTCAAGGAGGTCTGTTCCAATCTTTCCCTTTGTCCTTGCTTAAACAGTTGTCTTAAAGGTCTTTGTAGTTGTAATCATAGATGTGTTAGGTGTTCCCTCTTCTATGACTGTAATTATCAGTGAATCTTTTATGTTTTCTAAGTCATTTGAAATAAAATCTTTGAGGAAATAGGGTGTTCCCCGAATCTTAGGTTTCATTTCAATTTTTTTTTTGAAATCATTGTCTGCTTAAAGGTGTGATTTGTAGAATTCATGGTTAGCCCTGTCTATCAAAAAGCTCTTTATTGTTCAAATTGTGTTTTCAAATTCCCTTTGTTGAGAATTAAACTTCTCTTTCCAAATCATTGATGTCCATCTCATTCCAAAAACCAAAGGATCCCGCGGCCAAGTTAGATCTGCCCTCTGATATCCCATATCCCTTGATGAGTATGTTATGACCTCTTTTTGACTCCATTTCCCAATGAACCAGATGTTCCTACATTCTATATGTATTTCCTAGGCCTTTCATGTTCTGCTGTGTCAATCCAACCAAACAAACAAACAAATACCTGCACTTAATAACTAGTCTAAAATTCATACTCTAAGCACACAAGATAAACCTTTGCAAACAAACTTTCAAGAGATCCCTCTCTGAGAACAGGAGGACTAGATCCTGGGACTCTAAAGATTGGTTCTGATGTTGCCTTGTCTTTTGATTTGCCAAACTATCAAAACACGGGACACCAACAGGTGTTACCCCACCTCAAGGGTTTTTATTAATAAAGAGGAAGCATTCTACGTTATTCTCAAATTCGGCCCTTGGATGTTAGGTCCCTAAGATGGTTTCATAACATTGGATTTATTTTGTGGAGATTTTAATATATTGGTAGGTTTAATACAAGTGGTATCAGAGTTCTTTCCTGGGCAAAGTGGGGAGTTTTTTTTTTTGCATGCTTTTTTGGGGGAAAATAAAGGGGTGGATACTTTCAAGTCAAGTTTTGAAATTTGTTGTGAATAATTTTAAGAAACAAAATGTATATATGAATTTATTGCGAAAAAACACCCTAATTCAGAAGAATTTTTTTTTTGAATTGGAACCCAGACAAAGGAGATCTTGCTGATTTAAAATTAGATACATACATACATACATACATATATATATATATATATATATATATATATATATATATATATATATATATATATATATATATATATT